>WHVE01000611.1:0-81335 GCA_015178995.1 Trichophaea hybrida
TCACCTTAAGGTTGTGATGTCACTCTTGAGCCAAGGTGTGGTAGTTCATATTGGTGTACTCAACTGCGCGGCAACACTCGGCTATCGAGATATATTAAAGTTGTTATTGTACGCTGGTGGGGATGTCAACGAGCCTACATATCCCGATATACCATGAAGTGGACCCGTAATTGACTGGATGGATAAGCCAGAAACTGTCCTTCCCCCAGCGCTTAAAAATGAAATAGGATGTCTTCTTGTGCGATACGGTGCCAAATCAGGGAAGGAATTAGGGTTTCAAGCGGGGTAAGTTTTATCATCGGAGACTTGTTGGCGCAAGTTGACTAACGTCACTGCTCTGGGTTTAGCCCGGAGGTGTGGCCGGAGCCTTCCCGGGCATAGAGCCGAGAGCAACGGTCAACCACCCGGACTTGAGCGCGTCATCCGGCTCCGGATGCTCGGCCCCGGATATGACTTAACTCCGGGCCGGCTCCGGGTATGGCGCGTTCCGGGCATGGTGCCCATTCTCTTATATAGAGCTTTCTCTTTCTCTCTTTTTGCACTTTAGACAATTCAGCACATTCGTTCTTTCCCTCTGATTTGCTCTCAACATGACTTGCCGACAGAATGAACATTTCTGACTCCGACTGGAATAGCGAATCTGATGAGGATGGATAATCGCGAAAATGGAGCACCAGCTTCAGCTTCGTTTGGAAGGAAGGACATTAGCTACCATGTAGTCGTGTTTAGGTAGAGTATGAGAAGTATCCTTCAGTAGGATTGCGTATGGGAAAGGTTGGGCATTGGTATGGTATGGGTGTGGTTATATTCGGGGCTTCGGATTGGTTTGTGTTTCCCTTTCATTGTTCGTGTGGAATGTGGTAGTGGTAGCGCTTTCAGTGAGAGTTTGAGATAGATGGTCCAGATTTGCAATGTGTTTTTTTAATACCAACGGTTCGCCGGGGTTGACTTCTTTTGAACGGTGTGCTTATCTTTTGTGAATGTTCGCTTTGCTCTCCCTTCAGCTCTGGGATGTGGATGTGCTACAGATATATGCTGGCATGTGATCTATCATGGCTGATGGGAATGGATTGAGTTGTAAAGTTCTAACTTCGAGTAACCTAGCTGTAAAGTACTCCCAAACTAGTCTTCAGCAAGCTCCCGGCTAGGCCAGAACGACTCGTTCAACCCTAATTAACTGCCTCTAGCTAGTAGCGATTCGAGATATCCCCAGCTACAGACCAGTACAGATCAGTATTAAACTCGCACATGTGTGACGCTAAGAAGTGCAGTTAATTGGCCATGGATACATGTTTGGCATATCGACACCTGATCCCTGCAGCCACATAGAGATCAGCGTGTCAATCATTTTTGTCCATACAAGCTCTCCCATTCATATACAATTGCAAAAGTTTCTCCGCTTATACTTTTCATGCCCCTGCACACGATCCGGGTTCTGTCGTCTCAGCCGTGGGAGAGTATGCTGCGTCGACGAAGACAATGTTGAAGGGGGCGGGGTAGTTAGTCATTAGTGGAACGGAGAATTATCAAAGTCAGGGACTCGTACGTACATACAGACAATTTGTTTCTCCAGCGTCAGGAAAGCATTGCGCCGATTTTTTGGGGGGGATATGTTGAGCTGCTTTGGTGTCTGACACAGATAAAGAAGGCGGCGCGGTACATGGATAGTGCGTTGATGGAGGATGTGGTGGGAGGGAGATAAGGGTGTTGATGTTTGAGGATCTTGACGGTGAGTTTGATGGGAGGGGAGTTATGGAGAGGTGGTGAGTTGGAGAATGGGAGAGGTCTAGGTTAGGTGTTTAGGTGAAACCCACGATTTTTTAATCGGCTGATGTGATCTCGCCTGCCATCCCCTACGCTTTATAAACCGAGCGAGGCGAAAAGTTCTGAACACGAGAACAGGGCTGATGATTGCACTGAACTAACGAACGTTACCTGTCTATCATCGACTACTCTGTGACTTCGACTATCGTCGTACAAAACCCAATCAAATATGACAGTGACAACAAGGCAAGGAGCTCGAAGATAGTTGAATTGACGACAATATCTCAATCTCTCATACACAAAGAGCCGAGCAAATATCATGTCGCTCATCAAAGCGGAACACCGGGCGCGCGGTTTGTTCCTGCAGGCATGATTTTCTTCTACCACGCGTCGGTGTTCTGCATAGAAGTTAACCTTTGACGCCCAGCCAGGGTGCGCACCAATCCCATCGCAGGGCATCTTGATCGCGACCTTGACACAGTGACTATTCGCTGGCGATCATCAACTTGAAGCATCAAGGCAATGGGGATCCTCCGTATCTATTGTTATCAACAAATTTTGAAACCCCTGTCCGTTCAAGTCGAATACAAAAATCTTATGCCCTACACGTTTCACCAATCAATTGCAAAACACATTGGCCAATCAACCCTTCCCCGGATCCCCGAACATTCAAAAACGGTAGCCGCTCAATCAGATCTTGGAATGACGATTTCAGCAACCGCGCGGCGCAGCCACCCCTGTCCGTTTCTCAAACCCGATTGGCACAACGTTTACCGCCCGCATCAAGTCTTTCCTACGCCTACACGTCATGCAGACTTTGACGCATTCTATAAAGAAGCGATGGGTAACGGTGTTTTTGCTCTTCATTCAATTCTGCACACACTCAGAGAACGTCTTTTCTATTGTCTTGCCTTTATCTCCTTTGTTCTTTTCTTTTCTTTCCTTTTATTCGCTTCTACTTGACGGCTGTGCTCGTTCTTGTTGATACTCTTGAGGAGTCTTTTCGTATCCCTTCCTTCATTTCCTGAACTCGACTTGCTTGCAATATCTACACATACAATCAACAAACTACACACCACGAGCAACACATCACCACCGCCACTATGCTTTCCCGTCTCTCCGGCTTCGGCACTGCACAGTTCCAAAGTAACCCCCCCCAAAATTCCTCCTCACAATTCCTCTCACTAACACCCACAGAACCAATCTACCTCTTCTCCCTCACCACCCTGATCGTCGCCTTGATCTTCAACTCCCTCCTCCTCTCAGGATGCACCTCTCCATCCCCGGGCATCCGTAAATTCTACCTCGTCTCCCTACAATACAACACGGAATCGACCAAAACCACGGTGATCACCGACATCTCCAAGCTCCTCTCCTCATCGCACAGCAAAAACGGTTCCTTCTCCACAATCCGCATAGGCTACCGGGGGTATCTGTCTGGAAACAAAACCCGACAACAACTCAACAGACTTTTCCTGGCACTGCGGGAAACATGGAAAAAGACATCGTTAAAGACCTTGCAGGCGACCCTCTAGACCTCGTCACCGTCGGAGACCTCTACAAAGACAAAATCTCCTTCTCAACCCCCCTCTGGGCTTCCCTCATCTCCCTTGCAATCGGATCCTTCATGGTACTCGTGAACTGTATCCCTGCTATTCCTATACCCCCGATCACGCGCAGGATTGCGGCTGGAGCAGCAGGATGCGGGGCGTTAATGCTGCTGGGGTGCATGGTGTTGCAGCAGGTTACGACGTCCGCGATTGCGACGCTGGTGGGACATTTGGGGATGAAGACGGTTGTGATTCATGTTGGGAGTGCGAATATTGGGTTTGGGTGGGCTGCGTTTGCGACGGCAATGGCGGGTGCGATTGGGACGATTGCGGTTGCGGCAGCGGAGATGGCGATAGAAAGGGCTAAAGCAAAGGGGGAGGAGGTGATGGAGAAGGGACTTGGAAAGGCGACCGGGGGAAGGATGGGTGTGCAGGATGTTAGGAACTTTACGCAGCCGGGTGGGTTTGCGCAAGGTGGATTGGGCCAGGGTGCGTTTACGTTCCCGCCGCCGCCGACGGAGCCGACGGAGCTGAGGAAGAAGTTGGGGAAGAATGGCATTAGTTTAGTGGGGAATCTTCTTACCGCCAAGAGGGGGCGTTAGGAGGGAAGCATGTTGGTGGCGAAGTGTTGGGGAGGAGTTGTACGTTTTCATGATTTTGGGTAGCACTTGTATAGCGTGGACGGATTGGGATTTGTATATAAGGGATGCTTTTTTGTTGTTTTTGTGCGTTCTTGATGTCAATACCCGTTCGGCATGCCCGAACTTTCCCCGTGCTTCTTCGACACCTATGGTGCATGCGGTCAATAAGGAGCGGAGGGAGAATTTAGATGTGCACCTGGAAACTTTAAATGATCTCGGTAGCAACGAATTCAGAGTGTGTATTTTTAAAGTCTCAAAGCAGTAGAGACCCTGCGGTGGCTAATGTATACCTTCTTTTGGTACTCCTGGGCATGGCGAACTACTGCCAGTGCAAGTGGTTGGAAGAGTGTAAATATCTGCAGGGCGACTCTGTTGGGACATGGCCATTTAGACTTTCAAACCTTGAAAAGGTGCATTCACCCAACAAATCTACTCTATCACCATACAAAATGTCTTCCTGCAATCTAGAATGAGACGCGGACCATTGTTAAATCCAACAGAAGAAAAACGGAGAGCTACAGTTAATCTCTTGCTCTCCCAGACTCCATATTTGTGCTCTCACGCTCTCCACTTTAAACCAAGTCATAACCCAAATAAGAATCTGCACCTTATTGACCGCATGCGCCATACCTGTATCTTGAAATGTTTTGTGGTAATCGTGGGTCTGTCGACATCCTTTTGGGTGATCGCGAGCTCCGTAAACCTCAAAAAGAAACGAACACTAGTGGCGGGATATAGTAGTAGCACCTGCCATGTGTAATACGGTTGAGATATTGGATCCAGGCTTTTCGGGACCTCACAACTACCCATGCCATGCCTAGAACACTATGGATCGTCGTGGTTTTGACAGCAGAGCGCAACAATCCTCACCCTCAGACTCATTCAGGGAGAATAGGAGAAGTTGCTAAACTTCTCTTATGATTTTTCACCAATGACATGCCCGCTCTTCTTGTTCCCGGAAGTTGACCATATCTGCTATGGTTAGTTCTTGGGAAAGTAAACGCAATTCTCCGGTCGTACATGTCCCACATCTGGATATAAGGCATCCCTGTTGGGTAATAAATCTGCAGGTCCCGCGACACAGCAGCTGCGCATGCAAATACGGGCAAGCCGTTGAAAGCTACCGTTCCACATGTACAGAATACATTTTACAACGGCCAAATACCAGCCCGTACCCGTATGCGCACTACCCCCGTTCGATGGATATCGACATGTGCAACCGATTTCGGCCTCAGCGTTATATTGCAACTTCTCGCCCAGCTTCAAAAAGCGCTGTTATAAAACCCCATCAATATCACCCACCCTTCACACCATCACAGCCATGATTTCATCCATCATAACCATCCTAGTCTTCTTCCTCGCCTCCTCCTTCTCTACATGCTATGCCTCCCCCCCTCCCCTCCCCCTAATCCAATCCAACCAACTCCGGCGCGTCCTCACACAATCCTCGCTCCGCGCGCACGGCCAGAAATTCATGAACTTTACCTCTTTATCACCCGAGAAGAGCCGAGCATTCGGAACCGTAGGACACAACCTCACTCTCGCGTACATCAAGGAAAAACTAGACTCGACGAGGTACTACGATACGCAGCTGCAGACGTTTGAGTACTTGTTTTCGCAGGGGAACGCAGAGTTTTCGGCTGCTGGGAAGAAGTATAACACGGGGTGGTTCACGTATGGGCCTAGTGGGAATGTTACAGAGAAGGTGGTGAATGTGGAGGCGTTGGGGTGTGAATTGGTGGGTTTTTTTGTGAGCCGTGGAAGAGCGGTGCTGATGGTGGTGTGATGCAGAAAAATTTCCCAACGGAGGTGAAGGGGAAGATCGCGCTGATTAGTAGAGGGACGTGTGAGTTTGGGCTGAAGGTTGCGTTGGCGGGTGCGTCTGGTGCTAAGGTATGCCGTCCGCCTGGGGTGTATGGGTTAAAGTTGAGCTGCTGATATACCACAGGGTGTGATTATATACAACAACCTCCCCGGGCCCATTAGTGGAACACTAGCATCTCCTTCACGTCCGCAAGGACCATATGTCCCTGTCGGCTCACTCTCACTCGAAGACGGCTCCGCTCTTGCCCTCGCAGCAGCAAATGGGAACGTGATCGGAATACTCGGGGTAGTAGCTGTAACAGAGATGCGAACCACATCCAACATCATCGCGACAACAAAGCTGGGTGATAAAGACAACATCGTGTTCGCAGGTGCACACACGGATAGTGTTCCCGCGGGACCAGGGATCAATGATAACGGATCTGGAACGATTGGACTTCTTGAGGTTGCGTTGAAACTTCCGGCCTGGGCGGTGAAGAATGCGGTTAGGTTTGGGTGGTGGACGGCAGAAGAGTTTGGCCTGGTTGGGGCGGAGTACTATGTTAACAGTCTTAGCATAGAAGAACGGTTGAAGATTGCGTTGTACATCAACGTCGATATGTACCTCCCCACCCCCCCCCTCCCTCCCTCCCCCGGCTCACATAGCACTAATTAATCCAGGATCGCATCTCCAAACTTCGCCTACTTTGTATATGACGGCGACGGTATGTTGCCTCCCTCTCCCTTCCTGGGCACTAGCTAACCACTGCAGGCTCCGCCTTCAACATCACTGGACCCCCGGGTCTGGCCACATAGAAAAGCTCTACGAAGAATACTTCATCGAAGTTGGCCTCGGCTCGCGTCCCACCGCATTCTCTGGACGGTCCGATTACGGCCCGTTTCTTGTCTTTCCCACCCTCCCTCTCCCGTCGCAACCCTAGCTAACAAAACGCCCAGGACGTCGGAATCCCATGCGGCGGCCTCTTCACCGGCGCAGAACAACTCAAGACCCCCGAGGAAGCAGCCTTGTACGTTCCCCTCCCTCTACACTACATCTACTGACAAGTGAGTAGGTGGGGAGGACAAGCTGGCGTCGCATATGATATTAACTACCACCTACCGGGGACACGCTGGAAAATACGAACCTGGGGGCATGGATACAGAACACGAAGGCGCTCGCACACTCGGTAGCGACATATGCGAGGAGCCTTGAGGGGTTCCCAAGGGAAAGGGTGAGGGGGGCGGAGGTGCATTTGGTGAAGGGGCATATCTGTAGATATGGATGTATTTAGCGGTGGTGTTGGAAATAATTCACGATACGTCACTCGTTTGGAGGTTGTGGTTCCGGGAGAAGGGGTACAGATATCCAAAGGCGACGTAGTGCAATGGTTAGCACGTTAAGAAAACGGCATTATTATCGTATTCTTAAAGGTCCTGGTTCGAGTCCAGGCGCTGCTGCTGATGATTTTTCGCGCTGGAGGGGGGATTTAAGGTTTGGGCTAATAGGATAAGCTTCAATTAGTGATGGGAATGACCTGAGATGAGAGAAACCGTGAGCTAATCCGAGCTTATGAGCTTGCTCTGGCTCGACTCACACCCATCAATAGTCCTCGAACTCTCTAGCATCACTAAGAGTCCGGGAAACGGGTTTTATGTGAGACTCTGGATTCTGAGACCCGGAGATGTTCAATCATCTCTCCAAGGCTCTGAAATTGGAATTCGCGGTAGGTATGTTTATAGAGGCTAAGAATCAACGTGAGTCTTTGTGAGCCCTGTTGGCCTTGAGCTGAGCCTACTCGAGCTTCTTTGCTGCACATTAGTAGAGTGAAGAAGGAAGTTTTGGCTCGCTCTCGGACCTTTTAAACAAGAATCTCTGGTGATTCCGTCTTCTCCATCGCTCAGTGATACTAACTAACATTTCTCCATCGCTCAATGATACTAACTAACATCTACTCCTTCGTGATGACCGTGCGTCACAAATTCACACACTCTCACTCGTTTTCTAAGATGTGATTCTGTGAGACAGTATACAAATATCACAAGGCGACGTGGTGCAATGGTTAGCACGTTAAGAAAACGGCATTATTATCGTATTCTTAAAGGTCCTGGTTCGACTCCAGGCGCTGCTGCTGTTTCATTTTCACACTGGGAGGGAAATTTAAGGTTTGACTACTTATAAGTATGACGGAGCTAGAAAATGGTCGGGACGTTTAAAGAGACTTAGGTATATTTCCGATGTGGGAGCATCCGTATACAGTTCTGTCATCTGTAATCATCTGTATATAAAGTGGAGTCTCCTCCGGCCGTCTGGAGGATATTAGGACAATCAATGTAGAGTACGCTTCCATCAGACTATCGGATACTGTTCACGGGACGCTGGCCAGTACTGTACCGCTCACTGTGGTTCGGACGTCAGCAGTCAGCAAGGAGTGTCCGAAGAAGTTTTTATTGCGTATTTGGTAGGTTTTTCATCATTCGGGGATAGAAAAATTCTGTCAGCACAAAAAAGTGTCCGAACCACAGTGAGCAGTACAGTACTGCAGACGCTGATTATTATTTTGGACATTGAGAGACATGTGCTTGAGACGAGAATTCGAATCATGACGTTGGCTTCGTAGCTTTATATGCAGCCACAGACAAGCGGCCAAATACTCTACTATGGCCTTCTGATGCTCAACTATCTAGTGGATGATAATAATGAATCACACAATATCACTCGTTTTATAAGATATAATTTGGTAAGGGGTACAAATATCCCAAGGCGATGTGGTGCAATGGCTAGCACATTGAGAAAACGGCATTATTATCGTATTCTTAAAGGTCCTGGTTCGATTCCAGGCATTGCTGCTTCATTTTCACACTGGGGAGGAAATTTAAGGGGCTGCGCCAGTATATACTTGAATTGAATTATCTCCAAATTCACTTCTTCGGCATCCGAATTTTATATCGCCACCCCACCATTGATTGTTTAGACCTCTTTGCCACATTCGCTAACTCTACTTGCACCTCGAAGGACCCTGTGTCTTATGTCCGAGTAGATACGGTAGGTAGGTTTAAGTGGATGGCTTGAAGGCGGCTATCCTTGTCATCACCGTTACCGGTGTTGTTGCTGAGGTGGAAATAAAGTCCGACCGACGAACTATGCTGGTTCGCGAACTTGTGAAAAGTTCGCAAACCGGATGGCTAATAGATGAACTCATCATGATATAAGGCGAGTTGAATCGGAGTTGGTCCACAATCATACCGTCAGAGGTGCCAATGAACCACAAGATTTGTTGCACTTAGACTTTTGTCTACCCTAGTTAAAAGTGACCTTGCTGTTGAAAATCTGCTCGTCCGCCTCCAGTATCGCCTGGTGAATTGGAGGTGGCCAATTTAGTCTTATAGAGAGACCAGTAGACAAAGAGAGCGGTATTGCTTTTAAAACTCTCTCACAGTGCTTGCTACCATTTTCAATACTTACGAGTGACAAGATCTGGGAATGGGTGCACATTTGGAGAATTCGCCAGAAACATGTGTTAGATTCGCCAGTTCGTGAACTTTTCTGCGGTTCGCGAACTGGACAAGAGGTTTGTGAACAAAGCAAAAATCCCGCGAACGGGCCTTTATCAGTTGGCGAACTGGCAGGTTCGTCAATCGTACGGAACATATGTGTTCCGACCCATACGCCAAATTTTCTCGTTGGCCAACAGGTCGACCGATTGGCAAAGCGGTCAACCTTTTGGTCTACAGGTCAATCTATTGGCCAACGGGAAGATTTGGCATTTGTGTCAACCTACTGGCAAAGTGATCGGCCAGTGTATATATTTATTCAGCCCTGTTGGCTAGTGGTGCACTTGGTCAAATAGAGGCCAGCCCAGGGTAGCCGGCTGGTGGCTAATTACCATAGTTATGTTTGTCACTGTATGAAAATCCTTCATTGATCTGGAAGGTCCCGGAATGCTAGTAGAGGTGTGAAAGTGGGGGCAGAAGTGGGAGTCAAGGTAGTCATTGTTGTAGATGAGAAATTTCTAGTAGAGTTGGAGGCAGAAGATAGGTAGGATAGTCATGGTGATAACAGGTAGAATAGTCACGGTGATGTAGAAGTTAAACAGAAGAAAACCCATGGTTGTTCACTGCGCCTCCCCAACCTGCTACTTGACACCTCGATCGGTACTCTCAGTTGGTGTATAGGTTGACCTATTCACCAAGTTAATGAATTGGCATATCGGTCGGCCTGTTGGCCAACGGGAAAATTTGGTGTATGGGTCGGAACATATGTATTCCGCTAAGTGACCTAGGTGTATTAATATGCTCGCGTGGTGGAATTAAATGGCTCATACGTCTCGCTTAGAGACGATCATCTCATGACTAGAGAATTGTGAAAGGACCTGAACAATCTGGGGTTAAAATATATCTCTCTCACAACATTATGATATCGGAGGTAAAGCGAGCGGGGACAAGGTGTGAGGGTACCGCTAAACCGGCTCGTTCACTTGATGAACAAGGGTTTGATGTGTGAGAATGAATTAGTTGTGAGATTTGATTCTGATGGCGGAGATAGCGGAAAGTAGCTGATGTGTTTAATGAACAGATGTGGTAATTTTGATGGTAATTATACCAGGTATGGTGGAGAAATGAGGATAGCTCTCGATCAATCAAAGAATCAAGACCATTGTAGAGTACTTCGCTAATCTTAAGAGTCAAGGGAACCGTCGGATATGGTCAATGAAATATTCGTTTCGAAGTTACACGACTGTCAATAACAAAAATTAATACCCTAGAATCGAATCCGATATGCCGGAATAGTGACCATGACTATTGTAGATACTGAACCCCGGATTTGCGCTTTAAAAAATTGAGTTTTCCACGCCAGGGGTCTGGAGGCATTAAGGTTGCGCGCATAACACGCACATAGGGGTACTTGTAGGGTACAAATACGAGGATAATTAATTTTGGGGTTGTTGATAAAATCAGGAACCGTTCGTTTTGGGGCGTCTGTAGTATTTCTTATACAATGTCTGTAAATTTGACTTGACCGGCCCATATCTAGCTAGATGGACTCAATACCCATCACTCTTGCATAACCTGTATTCATTAAAACATTAGCTGACGCAATTAATGCAGATTTAGCCAGAATGTACTGAAGACGTTTCCATTGAAAGCAACAATCATATATCCGTATCTCCGAGCCAACGGATGTCTCCCTGGCCTCTTTCTGGTTGCTCTGCACTGTTTCCCCTGTAGTATGTACGCAGCAAGGTATGCGTAACTGCACCGAGTGGAAAATGGATTCCCTGGCATGAGTCGTTGCATGCAGCAGCGGCTTGCTTCCGGACCGTAAGAAATGGGCGTAAGAACAGGCAGCGTAAGGTCTTATATCCGGCGTAACTTTTTGATTCAAGCGTAACATCTTAGCCACAGGGAAGCGATTTCCATACCTGGCTGTAATGAGTTGATGGGCTTGACTGCATGATGGTGAGACAGCAGTAATTCTCAAATTATAACTCTCGGCCGTGATGTTGAAGACATTGGGAGACAATTCAATCAGTGCATTAACTAGTTACGGGCAAATATTTTCCTAGTCATTTACAAAGAACTCTCGTACGTACTGCTGTTGCTCTAAACTCAAGATGTCCTAACATTCCAGTATCTACAGTCTACAAAAACCGGGCTTTGTCCACTTTACAAAAATGAAAGTATCTATTTCCACGCACTATTCAATTTCACACTGTATATCCTTTGCTCTTTCCATTATGACAACCTCTTTACAACAATCTACCACTTCTTATCCTATGATCGAAGGTCTCCAGTGGCAGCCTCACCCAGCCATGCACCCAACCGAACTACCCAGTATCTTAGATATGATCAAGTCCTTTCCTCGTCACCATTACTGTGATCTACAAGTGGGAAAGGAATTCACTACACCCAAAGAGTGCTTGGAGCGGGTCGAAAACTACGCATTTATAAAAGGATTTGCAGTTGTAACCAAAACAGCAACAAAGGATCGAGTAGTATTTCAGTGTATTCACCATGGTATGGAAACAAAGAATAAGAGAAAGCTAGCGGATAAGATTAAGGAGTCAGACACAACACCAAGGATAGAGTCAGAGTTGGACCCAGTGCCAACACATTCTATTTAAAATGATGAGGAACAGAATGCAAGATCTAGGGAATACACATCAGTAAGAAGATGATAGTACACCTAATTACCAACCATTGCTGACCAGTTTTTAGATCCATGCTTTAGGGTGCCGTTGGCAGGTATATGTATCTTATAAAAGAGTCAAAGGCAGTACTGGATGGAACGCATGGCAAATGGGATTCAGCAAGCCAGACGACCGTAATCGCCATACACATGACTTTATACCAAATTCTTTACGTTATCAAGAACACAAATACCGTAGCCCTGAGTTTCAAGCAGCCCAGATGAAGGCAAAGCAACACTGAGAAGCCAACCTTCTTTGGAAAAGTTCGGAAAAGCTATTGGGACTTGATGGACTACATCTAACTCGTATGGAGTATCAGAATTTTCATCATTCTGAGCCAGCCTCGATCCGCCAACCTATACACATTATTGAAGATCTTAAAAATACTTTGGAACATGCAGGATTTATTGTTCATCCAAAGTACAGTATTCAGTGTGATCCTGATTCAGGAAATATCAGAACCAAGACTCTTGAACAGATTCTCTTTGTTCATCCCGAGCAGATTGCTCTTGCACGTTGATTCATTTCAGATTTTCTTATTCAAAGTGATGCTACCTTCAGTACCAATGTTCACAAGATGCCGTTACAAGTAATAATTGGGGTTACAAATACAAATCTCACATTTCCAACTGCATTTGCATTCATCCGCTCCGAGTCAACTGCTACATACAACAGTATTTACACATCTCTGGATGAGCTTATTTTCGGTTTACATGCACCTCGACCTTGTGTAATTCTAGGAGATGAATCTGGAGGAATGATGGCAAGTTCCTTAAAGTGCTGGCCAGATGTGGTGTATCAAATTTGTGAGTGGCATAAGGCTGAATCTTTGCGCAAGCATCTTATCAACACTGGACGCTATGGTGCAAAAAACTCGCCTGAACGCAAAGGAGTACATGATGCAATCTGGAAATACATTCAATCAAACACACCAAATGAGTTGGAAGATACCCGCTCAGCATTGCAGGCTCAACTCATATCTGATTCAGACAAAAGATATTTCCACTGATGGGCATATTCCAAGGAGGAAAGGTTTGTTCGCACATTCACTGGCCAAATCAGAAATCTTGGGTGCAATTCAACATCTCGCAACGAAGGGTATCACTTCAGTATTAAGGACTTTCTTGGGCCTCAACTGCGTCTTGACCAAGCAGCATTCCGGTTGGCAGACCGGGTTAGAACTATGGTTCAACAAGTACTTGAACACGAAGCTCCCAGCAGGTAAATTGACTGCCGGTTTCTATTCAATTAATAACTACTAATTATATTCAGAATCACCTCTCCTCGGTCAATTGATTCAATTGCATTTCAACATCTTCTTGGTAGAGTTATCCACTATGCTCTATCATTGCTCCAACCTGAGTGGAAAAAAGCTCTACAGCTTAAAACTGTCCGGGCTAGTACTGAGGGCTCCGAATTTACTCACACTGCACTTCAGGTAACGGCTGGGACTTGCATCACTTGCCCATTACCTCTTCGCCTGGGGTTGCCCTGCCGTCACTTTATGCTTCCGGCAGCCCAAACTGGTACCCCTGTACCGCTTTCTCTACTACATCCGTGGTGGTGGTTGGATGGACCAGCAGTAGTTCCAGCAACTTTGAAAATGGAATATACTCCTCCAGGTCTTTCTCAGACAATGTCAGTTTCAGAAAACACCCAAATTACCCTTCCACTTGCCAGGGTTCCACCATCAGCATCTGAGGATACCCTTTATACTTATCATCCTTTTACACCTTCGCTTCTCAGTATAGCTCCAGTTACAGTTCGTAGTGGTGAATCAGAGTTTGATTCTGGATCTGACCTGACCGACCTTTCCGAACCAGAAGTCTGCTTTATTACACCCCCTCGTACTCATGGATTGATTCCAAAAAAGATCAAGGGTAGAGCTGCTCAGCGAGCACTTACAGGATGTGAACTGGCTGAACGGAGGGATACTCAGTACCAGAAAGCTTCTTGAAATCTTGAGGCAGGAACTAGACCACTTGAAGCTATTACGGAATCTAGGCGGTGTCGAAGAGCCGACACAGAACAGAGTACAGATGGAGTGATGACACGGAGCAGGGTTGTCAAAGAAGGACAGAGCCAGGCAAGGAGTGGTAGTGGAAGTGGTAGTGGTGGGTGTTGAGAGCAAATCAGAGTGAAAGAACGAATGTGCTGAATTGTCTACTGTACAAAGAGAAGAGAAAAGAGCTGGCTTATATACTAAAAGAAAGTACACCTAACCCAGAGACCCGAGTGCTATCTCATGTGGAGCTGTAGAGCTAGGCTTCGTTGAGCTCTCATCCGGAACTAGCCACTCGGTCGAAATAGCTCCACCACTGATACCAGATCTCTATAGTTAGCGCCTCCGGAAATCACAGGAATTCCTTCGGCCGAACTTCTGTCAACACTCCCTCTTTGGCCTAAGGTCTTCCAAACAAAAAACAATTGCAAAACAAAAGAAACAAAACAGAGTCCAAAAACTCTAATCAAAGAAAGTCCTCAAGTCCTTCATCGCGATTCCATGCCTAAATCATCTAGAATCCACCACCTAATCATCCCGAATCCACCACCTACTGCAGACCAACTTCCTGCACAAATTCTCCGAGTGCGTAAGTCGGCTTCGGTGCGAGTGGAGTCCTCCTCTATGTGGCTTCGGTTGGTATCCGTATCAGTCTCCGTCGGTCTCCGTATAAGTCTCCGTCTCGGTCTCCATCGGTATCCATCTTGGTCTCCGTCGGTCTCCGTCTCGGTCTCAGTCTCGGTCTCCATCGGTATCTGTCTCGGTCTCCAAATATATACATCGTTCTGAACCTGTGCTGGCAGAGGCTGTCCGTCGCGGTCATGGCGAATAGTCGAGTAAATGAACAGTAGGGGACACGGAGTCAACCCACCAAAGGCGTAAAGGGACACGGAGTCAACCCTGAGGAGGAATGGGGACACGGAGTCAACCCAAGGACTGTGCTCGCAGCAGGGGACACGGAGTCAACCCAAGTATCGTCATGGAGTCGATACGGTGCTCGAGGCTGATGGGGACACGGAGTCAACCCAGAGACGGATGGGGACACGGAGTCAACCCAGAGGCAGATGGGGACACGGAGTCAACCCAAGGGCGAAGATGGGGACACGGAGTCAACCCAAAGATGGTGCTCGCAGCAGGGGACACGGAGTCAACCCAAGTATCGTTACAGAGTCGATATGGTGCTCGAGGCTTTCGGAGGTGCTCAAGGTTGATACTCGAGGCTTTCGGAGGGAAGGCGCTGGTTCTTGAAACGATTCACACTCTATAAAACTAATAGATGTCGATTCAACTTGAACGAGGAAGCGCCGGGCTCATAACCTGTTGAGAGCAAATCAGAGTGAAAGAACGAATGTGCTGAATTGTCTACTGTACAAAGAGAAGAGAAAAGAGCTGGCTTATATACTAAAAGAAAGTACACCTAACCCAGAGACCCGAGTGCTATCTCATGTGGAGCTGTAGAGCTAGGCTTCGTTGAGCTCTCATCCGGAACTAGCCACTCGGTCGAAATAGCTCCACCACTGATACCAGATCTCTATAGTTAGCGCCTCCGGAAATCACAGGAATTCCTTCGGCCGAACTTCTGTCAACAGTGGGAAAAGAGAAACTCGGGCAGGGAAGAAGCAGAGAATGGCAAGAGATATTGTGGAGGGAACCATGTAAACTATGATATGATGAAAATGTTATGCCGGATATAAGATCTTACGCTACCTAATCTTACGCCCATTTCTTACGGTCCGGAAGCAAGCCGATGCAGCAGTAATAAGAACTTTCAAGACTTAAATTGTCGGCTAATATCTGCCCAGGGGTTTCTCGTCACGAAGATATGTTGCCCTTGCTTGCTTTAACGTGGCATAGGTTAATTACACGCTATGGTACCTGACCTGCGGACACGGTATCGTTTGTGGTTTTGGGTCAGTTCACTGCAGCAACGAAGTACTTGTGGTAATCATTCAGTACATAACGAATGGATTACGAATGTGGCTATCCCAGTACAGCATGACCTGCCACGGCCATTACCCTTTCAGTGCTCTATGAGAGGCTGAATTTTCCATACTCAATCCATACTACGGGTACGGTTACGCGTAAGTACACACTTCCTTAGTACTAGACTTTCACTGTCAGCAAAGATATATATTGATAACCTAACTCGTGATATATCGATATGTGTTACCTCCATATTGGGAAAATCCCTCTATTCCCATCATCAGAAGACAACCAACACAGCTGGCCTGCGTGCAGAGTGGGAAAAAAATATAAAAATAATCTCCAAAATTGGAGTGGTTCCCCCACACTAATCAGCTAACATAGTGCAGTTCTCGCTCACAGGACTTGGTGTCTTAATTCTCCTCATAAGGGCGGTTTCTACGGACCAAATTTCCTCCTCGAAAATAGAATCTCACATCATTATGGAAAAGTTCATCTTCCTGTCGATTCGCCATGCATTGTCCTCAGTTAATCATAAATCCCTCACTTCGTAGACTGCGATCCAATCTGGTGCAATTGAACGGCATT
Source organism: Trichophaea hybrida (assembly GCA_015178995.1). Taxonomy (NCBI): domain Eukaryota; kingdom Fungi; phylum Ascomycota; class Pezizomycetes; order Pezizales; family Pyronemataceae; genus Trichophaea; species Trichophaea hybrida. The sequence goes on from WHVE01000611.1 coordinate 16,460, forward strand.
GCCGACTCTAATGGCGGGAACCGCGCTTTCGGGTATGAGCATCATTGCCAACTGCAGTTTAAACCTGCGATGGTGTATTAAATCATAGCTGCAGGCTCCCAGGGTATAAAGCGAGTGTAAACTTCGTCCTTAGTCGCCTCCGTGACCTTTCGACCATAACCTTCTACACGCAAGAGTTCACCACATGGTTCACGCAAACATTCAACATCTCGCTGGCCGTGAACGGTGTTTCAATCCCGATTCTGGACTTTACCAGAACACCAACCACTCCCAATCGAACGACACTGACGGCTGGGTAGGTTTTTGTCCCTGGGGTCGGCCTAAATGAAGCTGCGTGCACTGCAGCAGATTATAAGGGCGTGGATGTGGTGGGTAAAATTGTTCTAGTCAAACGTGAAGTGTGTTTCTTTGCCCTCAAGACTTCTCTAGCAAAAGCTCAAGGCGCCGCTGGGGCGATCATATAAAACACTGCAGATGGCGAGCTTCCGGGGGGCTCAGTGGGATCTGGAGACTTGGTACTTGTTGGCATGAATTCGTTATCAGATGGGCAGGCACTAGTAAAGAAGCTGCAGGCGGGAGAGGTGTTATCAGCGGACTTTCTAGTAGATGCCATAGAAGAAGATGGATATACGTGGAATGTCATTGTTGAGACGAAGGGAGGGGATCCTGGCAACGTTATCGTCGTGTGTACCCCATGATTCCTTTCAGGATTATGCTAAGAAGACAGTTGGTGCACACCTCGACTCTGTCCAAGACGGCGCGGGAATCAACGACAACAGGTCCGGCATCTCCACAATCCTGGAACTAGTCAATGCAGTGGCACAATACACCACTAAGCAAAAAAATCCGGTTCATCTGGTGGGGAGCAGAAGAAAACGGGTAGCTCGGATCCTACCATTACACTAAGTCCCTCTCCGTCGCCGAGGTCAATAACATTGTCATGTACTTCAACATTGGTTTGTCTCCCCATGGTGATATCTCAAACATTGACTGATAGCAATAGACATGATCGGTTCGCTAAATGCTTTCTACGGTGTGTTAGACGGTGACGGATAGGCGTACGGCTACCACCCTCCAGCCGGGAGCGGAGACATAGAGCAACGGTTTGTAAACCACATCACAAGCAATGGAAAAGTTGTGCATCAGGTAGTCTTCGGTAATGGCACCGATTATGTGGGATTTCTTGATATCGGAGTTCCTATTGGGGGACTGTTTACGGGAACAATTCCGTAAGACAAATGCTACCATTTGAGATGCGATGATATAAATAACATCAACTGGGATGTTTTGACATTCAATACCAAGGTATTTTTATACCGCTGGAAGAGTAGGGGAACTAACGGTAGAAGGCGATCGCAAATGTGCTTGGATGGTATGCCTTGAGCTGAGAAGGTATTCCACAACAGCTAAAGAGGGAAGGGACAATAAGAGGAAGGCTGAATCCGAACAGAATTCGAACAACTAAAAGGTAAGTATGAATATGGTAGTATGATCATGAAGGATTAGAAAGAACTGTCGTGGTTGGAAGCTTCATGCGGATTAAATCTTGTATACTATGACTGTCTTGCAAGATGTTGCGCTTGTTCCATTCCATTGACAGAAACGCCCCGTCCCTGTCCGCGGAATGGATGCCCCCATCTGAAATGGACAGTGAATTGTTCCAACTCGAGGTTTGTTGTATATGTACATAATGCGAATCTTCAAACGTGTTTTTTTACAATAGCAATTGATGCTCGGCCCAAGTTCACGAGGTTAATTCAGTAACTGCATGATGCAGTAGTCAATCAAATAAGAAGGAAAGTGAACAGAATGCTCTGGTAGATTATTTGATTGAAGCCAGATTTGCAGTGCCTATCCCGCCTGCGAAATCGGAATAATTAAATTGTTTGTTTTGTTTGAATCATAATGTATTCGGCCGCTTGCGGCCATGACATAATCTAATCCTTTTCCACCACACATCACCAGTGTCAGCCTTGAGTGTCCTCTTGGCCCTCTTGGATCCAAGTCGTGTGCTCCCTGTCTCCTGGAATAATTAAATGCAAACTCTTGTCTCTCACTCGCTCCATAATCGTCCACCTAGAGTTTTCCCATGCTCTCTCGTACTCCAATTTGTGTTCCGTAGCACTGTATTCTCAGCTTTGTTGGTTCTATCCGTTTCTTTCTTTTGTTCATAACTGCCAGTTTTCCTTATTACGCTGCATCTGTTTTGATCTTAGAGTTGAAGTCTCGTCGCACGACATGCGAAGAGTTCGGTATTCTTGATATTCGGTGGCCACGCCGGGCCACTAGAAACTGAATTTCACATGTCGATTTTTCAAGGTTCCACCTCTAAGTAATCTAACCCTGACTAGCACCGACAATAGCCGTAGCCCCTGTGCATAAGCCCAAATGAAAGTCAAAGAGTGTAGTACCAAAAGCAACTTCTAAACATGGAATTGCTTAGTAGTAACCGTCGTATCGAGTAGCAACGAAGCTCCAGCCATATAGGTTGTGCTTTTTAGCTTAGCGGTACGTGTACTCAAGAATTCGATGACTCACACCGCGTGTCACGATATCTCCAAGAATCATGATCACTACTGTACTCATAATTCATCACCATGTACAATTTGTCTTAACCAAAGTTACTATGGCATAAAGGCAGAGAACAGCTGAAAATTAACGGACGAGATGGCACTCTACGACGTGTGACGTCTGAACCATAATGCTGATCACAGTAGCTCGTCATGTGATGTGAGTGAGGAAGAGTGATCACACTAAAGCCAGAGATAGTTTAGGTTAGAAAAGCCAAGTAGATGCTGACCTCGCTTTCGCCGAATGAGCTTGCGAATGAGGCGAAAATCTGGAAAACGAGAGCAGTAGATGTATCTCTACGTCTCTACTCTATATCAGCCTTGAATATGGCTGAGCAAGCAGACACACGAGCGGGTATCATATGTACCTATGATATGAGCACGGGCACAAGGTTGTGCATAAAATTGGATATATTGCCACCGGCACTTGCGCAGCAGAATTTTGAACTCTTTCTTTTCGGGCCGCATACACCATAGCCCGGTTTTGCGCGCATACAGCGGTGTTCCTTTCGTGGCTTCTGTCTTGTTCCGTAAATCTGAGAACGAAAGCGCTCGCCTGGCATAACCAACCGTCAGCACTGCCTGAAAGCTTCTCGACTAAGCCAGCTCCATGCCCAAGTCCAAAATGTTTCAAAGCTCTTGTTCTTTCTTAAAACATGGTTCAAAGCATTTAGATAGTATGTTGTAGCATTTTCACCTCACAGAATACTCGTGGTGTGCATTTTTCCTTGCGGTTCGAGGAAGCTAATGGTTTTAACCCCGCCCCACCGCCACACAGGAACCGCCCACGTCGCAGCGAAAAAAAAGTTAACAAGTTTCGCTCACTTCCACCTCACTTCTCTCCTATCTCCGTCCATTCACGCCCTGTCGAACTTCGCCTTTCGACATTCTCTCCATTCCACTGCTCATCGCTAGACTTTCTCCTTTCGCATCGTCGCTTCGGTTTCGGGCCGTTTTCTTTCACTGCTACTTCTCGTTCGGCTACGTTCGTTCTTAATTCTAATAGCATCATTTTTGAACCCCCACCTCCGCGAGATCCACATTCACATCCACAATGAGCGTTTCAGCATCCAAGGCAAAGCGTGAAGCCGCAAAAGCTGCAAAGGCCGCCGCCGCTGGTAAGGACATCAAGCTCAAGAAGGGAAAGAAGGGCGTTACCGCCGAGGATGAGGCTGCTGCCGCTGAGGCCAAGCTGCTCAAGTTGAAGTTGCAGGAAGACGACGCTGGTATCTCGGACCGTGTGACGACTGGTGTTCTCGCCTCTCTTGAAGCTTCCCGCGATATTAAGATTACTTCTTCGTCCTTGGTCTTCCACGGAAAAGTCCTATTTAACGACACCACAATAGAGATCAATTTCGGTCGCCGGTACGGTTTGCTCGGAGAGAACGGTTGCGGAAAGTCGACCCTCTTGAAGGCCCTGGCTGTCCGGGAATTTCCCATTCCCGAACACGTCGACATTTACCTTCTGAATGAACCCGCAGATCCAACCGACTACAGCGCCCTTGAGTACGTCGTCAAACAAGCTGAGGGTGAGCTTGCTCGTTTGGAGAAGCTTGCCGAGGATGTTTTGGAAAGAGATGGAGGCGAAAGTCCCGAATTGGACCATCTCTACGAGGTACGTATCTATGAACATTTACCCGCCCGATTTAATTTGACTCGATTTTTAGCGTATCGATCAAATGGATCCCTCCACTTTCGCTACCCGCGCATCTCTGATCCTCACCGGTTTGGGTTTCAACAATGTTACCATCAAAAAGAAGACCAAGGACATGTCCGGAGGATGGCGTATGCGTGTCGCGCTCGCAAAAGCACTATTCGTCAAGCCTTCTCTTCTGCTTCTCGACGACCCCACCGCCCATTTAGACTTGGAAGCATGTGTGTGGCTTGAGGAGTACTTGAAGAAATGGCCCAACACTCTTGTGCTCGTTTCTCACTCGATGGATTTCCTGAACGGTGTCTGTACTAACATGATCGATATGAGAATGAAGGCCTTGTTGTACTACGGTGGTAATTATGATACGTATGGATTTCCGACATGATGGGTTGCGAAAGCGTTGACTAACTGTCCACAGTTACCACAAGACGCGTAAGGAGCAGGAGGTCAACCAGATGAAGCAGTACGCCAAGCAACAGGAGGAAATTTCACACATCAAGAAGTTCATCGCATCTGCCGGTACCTACGCCAATCTTGTCAAACAGGCCAAGTCCCGACAGAAGATTCTCGACAAGATGGAAGCCGACGGTCTCATCCAAAAGGTCGCCGAGGACCGTGTCTTCTCTTTCCGTTTCGCCGATGTGGAGAAACTTCCTCCCCCAGTCCTTTCATTCGACCGAGTCACCTTCTCCTACTCCGGAAATGCTAAGGACAACCTCTACGAGAACCTCGATCTGGGTGTGGACATGGACTCCCGTGTTGCACTTGTGGGCCCTAACGGTGTTGGCAAGTCTACTTTGCTTAAGCTCATGACGGGCAAGCTCAGTCCCACCGGCGGATCTATAAGCCGTCACACGCATCTGAAATTAGGTGTCTACTCTCAGCATTCTGCTGAGCAGCTCGACCTCACCAAGTCGGCACTCGACTTTGTCAGGGACAAATATACCGATCGTTCGCAGGATTACCAGTACTGGAGACAACAGCTCGGAAAGTACGGTCTGTCGGGAGACGCACAGACCGCTTTGATTGGAACTTTGTCTGAAGGACAGGTAATTTTCCATCAATCTTTGTTTCTGGTATGTGATGCTGATACTCAGACCACAGAAATCGAGAATCGTGTTTGCCCTGCTCGCCATTGAGAGCCCCAACATGTTGCTGCTTGACGAGCCTACAAACGGTCTCGATATTCCCACAATCGATTCGCTAGCTGATGCTATCAACGCATTCTCGGGGGGTGTCGTTGTCGTCTCCCACGATTTCAGGTAAGTTGTAGGATATTTCATTGCATGTGAAGGTTTCACTAATGCTGTGATGCAGACTACTGGACAAAATTGCCAAGGATATCCTTGTGTGTGAACACCGGACAATTCACAAGTGGGACGGTACCATCGGCGAGTACAAGAACCACCTCAGGAAGAAGATGTTGGCAGCCGGAGGCGTGTAAAAGTGATTTTCCGTATTTCCTTATGTTTTTTTCTTTTGATTCATTTTCCTCGGGTTTGCTTTTTTTAAATTTTGGGACAGGAAAGGGTCTGGATGTTGTTGCTGCTGCTCTCGCCCTACTGTTCATATGGCGGGATTTTTTCTCTTGTCTGTTACAGAGGTTTAAAAGAGGGTTAAGGGGATCTCGATAGACACGAATTTCTTTTACTTTTACACTACACGGCTGGGGTGGGGGATCGGGTTACCTAGAATGATACACGATGTTATGTTCAAATTGAGTATCGGTGCTGAGCTGTCGCACAGGGAACTGGGATTGATTGATTGATTGATTGATTGACTGGTTAATTGGTTGTTGAGAGCGGCAACGCACATCCCGAGAATTGCATCGGGCGAGCGTATATCCGAGCACCAGCTGTGGAAGCGTTGAGCAGCGGAGATAGATCTCCGTCAGTGCCCGTCCCCGTGCACTCGAGAGGGAGGGGGTTGTGTGAGAGGGTGTGATGGGAGGGTGCGTCGGATCGATCTGTGCCTTGCCAAGACTGCACATTGCGGGGGAAGCTCTGCAGGGAGCTGTCAAGCATCAAACTGCTATAAGAGAGGACGTGGCAGCACTTCAGCTCGTTCAGCTTACCACCACTCTCACGATACCAATTGATAGCAGCAGCAATGGCGAGGTAATTGCTTGTTCTCTTCTGTCCTGCGTGGTATTGTCGAGTCTCTCTAGCTCTGGACCCTAAGATGTTTCTGTGCCCCACATTGTCTGATCCCTGTATCCCCCCCACATGACCAAGGGACTTCCTGCTCTGTACCTTTATTTGAAAACCTAGGCTTCTCCGCTATCTTCCCCTCTTACTGACACATATACTCTCCATCAGCTCTCACGACCATAACCACGGCTCTTGTTCCCACGCCCACGACTCCTACCTCATCCTCAATTCCCAGCAACATCTCGCCACAATGGGCGGCGGTGGGCAACCCCAGTCGCAAGAAACTGGCTACCCCCAGCTCAACTTCACTCCTAAGGGAGCGCAAATCCGCGACATCTACCAGAACCGCATCAAGAATTTCTCCTCCGGTGGACAATATGCGGGCGTCAATCTCCGGTCCATGTTCGTCACCGACCGCGAGAGCTCGAAGGATTATGTACAGCTGGAGGTGTGCTCGATTCCGGATCTTGCCAGGCCACTATTCCATGAAGCAATCAAAGGTTTCTTCTTCCACAATAGACAACGTGGGATGGAAGGCTGATTCAATTGATTGATAGGAAAATTCAAGCCCACGTCGACAGGCGAAAGCTTTGGTCCTTCGTGGAGCACCCATTGGTTTCGGATCATAATTACGGTCCCAAAAAGGATGAAGCATCACGAGAGGGTGCAGTTTAATTGGGATAGCAATTCCGAGGGATTGGTCTACACCGAAGAAGGGGAGGCGGTACAGGGGCTTACAGGTTGTGGCGAGAGAACCGAGTGGGTCTTCCCGCAGGCTTGGAAGACGGACGGAAAGATGCATGTCTTTTATATCGAGATGGCTTGTAATGGGATGTTTGGAAATGCTGGGGGTAAGCTACCTTGGTTATGGGGACTGGATGGATGCTGATATCTTCTCGGAATAGGTGATATCATTCAACCTCCGAATCCAGACAGGACGTGAGGACATCCCGTAAAGACCATCACCACAAACCAAGCTCACAATGGCGCATAGATTTACTTTGTCTACGGCGGATATCGTAGTTCCGAATTTGGAGGGCGTCGGGTTGTATATCGACTTTTGGCTCATTGGAGACGCATCAAGAGAACATCCTTCGGACTCTTGGGTGAGCTGCAGCTTCCCAGAGTATTCGCTTCCGTGACTGATAGTTCGTAGGAGGCACATGAAGCAACTCAGGTTTGCAATGAGATCGTCAACACATTCGTACCGGGCGACCAAGAGAGTGTCTTAAAGTGTCGAAAGATTGCGGCGAGGTATCTTGGCGATGATATTCGAAGCCATAAGGTGTACGAAACGGGGACTAAGCCCCTTGTTTTTGCGATTGGACATTGCCATATTGATACTACTTGGTTATGGCCGTGGGACGAGACCAAACGTATGCTGTTCTCTGTTACATGAGTTTGTTAGCTGACCGTTATAGGCAAGGTTGCTCGATCATGGGCTACGCAGTGTGCCTTAATGGACTTATATCCGGAACATCGATTTACCTGCTCCTCGGCTCAACAATATAAGTGGTTGGAAAAATACTACCCGAAGACGTTCGAACGTGTTCGCCAGAAGGTCCACGAAGGAAAATTTCAGTTCATTGGTGGAAGTTGGGTCGAGCATGACACCAACGTACCGAGTGGCGAGAGTTTGTCCCGTCAATTCATTCTCGGACAGCGTTATTTCCAAAGTCGCTTCGGTGTGAGATGCCAAACTTTTTGGTTGCCAGATACCTTTGGATACAGCGCTCAGCTTCCGCAGCTATGTAGGTTGGCGGGGATGACGAGATTTTTCACTCAGAAACTATCTTGGGTTAGTTTCTGTCAAGCTTGGATGGAGTGGGTACTAACTGTTTGTAGAACAACATCAACACTTTTCCACACACTACTTTCAATTGGATCTCACTAGATGGAAGCCAGGTACTCTGCCACATGCCTCCGAGCGAGACTTACACTGCCGACGCACACTTTGGTGATGTTAAACGTTCCATGTCAAGACACAAGTCGTTGGATCAAGATAATACCTCGCTTCTGGTTTTCGGAAAGGGCGACGGAGGAGGAGGTCCGACTCCAGAGATGCTTGAGAAGCTAAGACGTTGTCGGGGCATGAGTGATAAGATTGGATTGCTACCGAGGGTATGTCTTCTCCATTTGACTGAGATTTTGAATCAAGCTTATGACGACTTTAGGTTCACATGGGCAATTCCGTGGACGAGTTCTTTGCAAGTCTTGAAAAAAAGGAGTTGGCTGGCAACAAGTTTGTTACCTGGTACGGGGAGCTCTACTTTGAGTTGCACCGAGGAACATACACTACACAGAGCAACAACAAGAAGGGCAATCGTAATGCCGAAATCTTGATGCGGGATCTCGAGATGCTAGCTGCCTATGCCAGCATTAGGTCCTCTTTCAAGTACCCCAAACAGGACATTGACGACATGTGGGAGGACATTTGCTTGATGCATAACCACGATTGCCTTCCTGGAACTTGTATTGAGATGGTTTACCGCGATACCGACAAGATGTATGCGGCTTTGTTCAAGAAGGGTTCAAAAATCATCGAGGAAGCCAGTGATGCACTTGGGTTTTCTTTCAAACCGGATTCTGGAATGGTCCCCGTTGCTATGAATACTCACGGCTGGAAACGTACAGAGATTGTTAAAGTGCCTAAACAGCACGCCACGAACCACTGTCAAACGGCCGACGATAAGAACGTATATGCCGTGATGCAATGTGATGCCTACGGCATTGCTTCTCCCGCTGTTCTTACCGAATCCAGACCCACAGTTAGCGTTATGCAGACGTCAGATGGGTCTTATGTCATCCAGAACGATGTTCTCAAGGCCACAATTCTTGATGGAGCAGTCACGAGCCTAATTGTCATGCAAGAAAATCGCGAGGTGATTCCGCCTGGCAAGAAGGCCAACCAGCTCGTTATATACGACGACAAGCCTCTTTACTGGCAGGCATGGGATGTTGAAGTCTACCACTTTGAAACCCGCCAGGAAATTGGCCCGGGATCTGTTTCGATTCTGGAAACCGGACCCATTCGTGTTTCTCTGTTGGTTGTGACGAAAATTTCAAAGCATAGCTGGATCAAGACTATCATCTCCCTCGACGCGGCTATTGATGGTGCCGGTACATATCTTACCTTCGACTCCGAGATCGAATGGAGAGAGTCGATGAAGTTTCTTAAAGTGGAGTTCCCAGTGGATGTGGTCAACACAGAAGCCAAGTATGAGACTCAGTACGGCTATGTTAAGCGTCCCACTCACTTTAACACCACCTGGGACATGGCCAAATTTGAAGTCTGCTGTCAAAAGTGGGCTGACCTCTCAGAACACGGCTTCGGAGTCTCGATCCTTAACGACTGCAAATATGGCTTCGCTACTGCTGGCAATACAATGCGACTCTCGCTTATCCGTGCTCCCAAGGCTCCAGACGCAAATGCGGACATGGGCCGCCACACTTTCAAATACGCTATGCTTCCGCACATCGGCGCAGTTGACGTGGCTACAGTGCATGCTGCCGCGGACTTCAACAATCCACTCAAAGTGTGCTTCGTACCCGGTTCGTTGGATACGGAGGATCTCCTTAACACCGTCAGCTGCAAAGGTGAATCGAGCATCATCATCGATGTGGTGAAGCGAGGTGAAGACGACGAGGATGTATCGGTCGGTGGACTTCCCACCAGGAAGGGACGCAGCATAATGTTGCGAATGTATGAGAGTCTCGGTGGTAGGGCGAGTACGGTTTTGAGGACAAAGTTGAAGGTCAAGAAGGTGTTTAAGACGAATCTTCTGGAAGATGATTTGGAGGAGGTGGGGTTTAAGGAGGTGCAGGTTGAAGGTGGGGTGCGCTGTGAGATTGAGGTGAAGTTGAGGGCGTTTGAGGTCGCGACTTATAGGCTGCAGCTTTAGCGGGAAAGGTTAAAACGTGTACATGATTATTGTGGACTTTTACTTGTTTCTGGACATTACTTCTAAGTAATTGATACTTGCTTACTTTATAAACGCTTTTAGGGGAGAGTTCGAGTGACTCAGAACAGCAATCTCCTTTCCTGTGAAGACAACATATAGCTCTGAAAATGGGTTGGCGATGTGAATCTCGATGTGTGTGCTCACCTGCGTTTATAGTTGTCTGTAACTTAAGTTTACAAAAAAAAAAGAGATGGGGAAAAGAATAACTCATAGCAACACCTCGTTTCGATCGAGGGACCTCCGGGTTATGAGCCCGGCGCGCTTCCGCTGCGCCATGTTGCTTGGCTTGGCTTTAAAAGCGATATAAAAAATCTATGACATAACTATGGTGGATAACATCTAACGAGTTTGAGTGATAATATGAGCGAGACAAATAGGTTGTCACTCGATTTTCTCACGGGCTGGAAAACTGCCAGATTGACTGATTGTTGTTGTATTGTATTCAGCCGATTGCGGCCATGACGTGAATACATCCCTATTATCCCTGATGCTTCTAGACAAAAGAAATTCTCATCCTACCATCCCTCAGAACGCCAGACTGATTGATTGATCGGCTGGTCATCGGCGTTCAAAATAAGTACTGCTGGTTTCTTACGCCATATTCCCATAGATTAGAGATTGCTGCTTGGCATATTCTTGAGGTGTTGGCAAAATCTGTAGGTATGTTTTACTTGCTTCTGTTTATGCTAGTCTTTGATCCCAACTCGAGATTTCGAGCCTGAGTCGAAATTCTTTAAGGGAAACACTACAAACCTTGTTGGTGCCCTGTTTCTACGTGAAACCTGATTGGTGGTCTCGACTTAGGCACAATCTCGAGTTGGGATCAAAGACTCTAACCATTTCCTTACCGTTCGGCGACATACCCTGTGAGCAGTATCAATGTCATACAAGAAAGTGGATATGCATTTATACGGAGCCGGTACTAGAAGTGGTGGAGATAGTGGGAAACCAGGATATGGAATGCGGGTATGTGGCGCGCGGACGTTGAATATTCACTTGGTACAGGGAAAAGGTTCTGGGATGCAGACGTTATCATTTGCTTTTTCTCGCAAGTATCCTTTGGCAGGAGATCCAGCGAAAGTACACTTTTTACATAGCTCTTCTTTTTGGCTCATGCATCTCAAACCTTTCTTCCTATCAAGCACCTTGTTTTCTGCCCCGGAGTCAGGAGACGTCATATCGGATAACATACCTAGGCAGATAGGGTGTGCGGCAACCAGCAGTGTCAGCCTCCATAGAGAGAGATTTATGAAATTAGCAGGTTTATGCTTGCTTGCTACTCGGAATTATGGAGTGGAGAGTGGAGTTGAGTGTAGCTATTGAAAACGGGGGTAATGGTGTAATGGTGGTGGTGGTACAAAGTATCCCCTGGATTTACAATGTTGGCTGCACCACACTGATGCATAGCGCTGGAAGAGAATTTCTGCCAGTAGCCGTTGGGAATACTTGACCAGTATTAGCATCGTTTGTGGCGAGTGAAAATTAATGAATAGGCCTGAGTTCGTTTGGTGATTGTTTCATCAAGATGGAAGAAACAATACGCACCAGGAATAGGTAGTTGCGGCCCGTCCCGTATCATTTCGAGCGCTTGTGAGGGGGTGTTGGCGATGGTGAGACGCTAGACTACGTCGGCGAAGTTGGGATTATACGCCCTTCTTTCATTTATGAAGCGTCTACTCTATTATTACCACCTAGGTTCGCTTCAGGGGCTGCTTCCTTGTTTTGGTATCTGTTGAGGGGTGAATATTAGCTAAACTAGGCTTTTTTAAGTATTACTGGCGAACGGGGAGTTGTACGTACAAAACGCACCTTACCGCCGCAGTAGAATCTAGATGTGCTCTACAAAGACCTCACTCACTCTTCGATTCTGGAAATCACCTTGACCATTCTCACTTTTCTCGTGCCCAGCACCCTTTCCCACAATTTACGCCCAACTCTTAGCCGCTCTTGTCCTCTTTGTCCTGACCAACTTGCTTCAAAATCGTGTCCACACTATATTTCACAGCTTGATTTTTGGCATACTCACAATTCCAAAAACCGTTCCAATGTCTGACAAAACCACCTCCGACGGCGAGGCATCGCATTCTAGATACACCACTACAGATCCAGAATCGGCCTCAATCCCTACCGACACCTTGAACTCTTTGCAGAGCAAGGAACACCTCACACTGTTGAACGAAATCGATAAGCTCCGAAGTCATGGAGTTAGCGAATTTGTTTCTTTGCCTCAGCTTGGTTATCATCCCTCCCCAGCTGCAGACCGGTACGAACTCTGACTAACACTTCGTCTAGTTGTCTGCGGGGACCAATCGTCGGGGAAGAGCTCAGTGTTGGAGGCCATCACCGAAATCCCCTTCCCTACACGCGACAACCTTTGCACACGCTTTGTTACCTCGATTAAGCTCCGACGCAGTCCTCAAACGGAAGCGCACGTCAAAATCATCCCGGACTCGCAGCGCTCGCCAGGGGATAAGGAGAAGCTGGGGAAATTCTCGGGGGAGATTACGGATTTCTCCGAGTTTCCGGATTTGGTTGAGAAGGCGAAGGCTGTGATGGGTCTCGACAATAGGGAAGGCGCTTTTTCGAGAGATATTCTGAGCATTGAGGTTGCCGGGCCTGATAAGCCACAGCTTACTATTGTCGACCTTCCCGGACTGATCCATACTGCCAATAAAATGCAGAGCCGTGCGGATGTGGAACTTGTTTCCGAGCTGGTGGGCGCTTATATGGCTGACCAGCGCACCATCATTCTTGCGGTGGTGACGGCAAAGAATGATTATGCGAATCAGATTGTCCTGAAGCGAGCGAAAGAGGCAGACCCGGAAGGATTAAGGACTCTAGGACTGATTACAAAGCCTGACTGCCTTCCCACCGGCTCCGCAAGTGAGGGCGACTTTATAGCACTAGCTAGGAATAAGGATATCTACTTCAAACTGGGTTGGCATGTCCTCAGAAACAGGAGTTACGAGGAAAGAGACTGCAGCTTCGATGAGAGGAATAGGATCGAGAAGAAATTCTTTGCCCGTGGTTCCTGGAAAGGTCTCGATACCGGTATCGAAGCTCTCAGAACCCGTCTAAGCGTACTGCTTCTCAACCACATCAAAAAGGAGCTCCCACGCGTCCGACAAGAGATATATGACAGCTTGAAAGAGTGCGAACAAGAACTTGAAAATATGGGACAGCGTCGTACGACACTTGAGGAGCAGCGGATGATGCTTTTCCGCATTAGCGAGAAGTTCGGTCATCTGTGCAGGGCAGGAATCGAGGGCACGTACGAAAATCCATTCTTTGGCCTTACAGAAGAACCATCGGGACAGCAGAAGCGTTTACGTGCGCAGGTACAAACACTCAATGCTGAATTTGCAAAAAAAATGCGTCTCAGGGGCCATTGGCGAAAGATTGTCGATAGCGAAGATCAACTTGTGGAAGCCGCTCCAAACCAGCCTAAGACAATCACACGAGCTCAATGGATCGAATGGGTACAACCACTTTTGGCTCAAGGTCGCGGCAGGGAGTTACCGGGAACATATAATCCACTCATTATTGGCGAACTCTTCTGGATGCAGTCGAAAAGGTGGGAACAGATCGCTCAGCGCCACATGGGTAAAGTCTATAATCGTTGCAATGCGTTCCTCAGATCCGTTCTCAAAGATTTGGCTCCCGTCGATGTCATTGAGGGTCTTCTCTCCCTCCATATCAATCACCAAATGGAAAAGCGTTTGGAGCTTGCTGCTAATGAGCTCGAGGGACTGCTGGAAGACCGGAGACGCCAATGCATCACATATAATCACTACTTTACGGATGAGCTCCAAAAAATCCGGGAAAAGAGGTTGAAAGACCGATATGAGAGTGTTATTGATGCTGCGCTGGGTGGTTCCCCGGGAAAAGTACTGAACAAGGGCCAGTTGATGCATGCTCTATTTTCGCCAAAAAGACAGCCTGATATGGATAATTATGCGTGTGAGGAGGTCTTAGATTGCATGCTAGCTTTTTACAAGGTACGCCCTTTGTAATCAGCCACCCGCTATCGTGTCTGACGGTCTAGGTCGCGTATAAAACATTCGTCGACAATGTGGCTATCATCGTAGTAGAACGCCAGCTAGTTAGTAACCTATGGGATATCTTCTCTCCAATGTCGATCATGGGAATGTCGGATTCTGAGGTCTCTGCGATCTGTGAAGAAGCACCAGAGGATTTGAGAAAGAGAGAGCAGTTGGAGGCTAAGCGTGTCAGCCTGAGTGCAGGCCTTGAGGCGTGTGGAAGGGCGCTTAAGGGTGTGAGGGGGACTAGCTTTGGTTCGGATTTCCCCACTAATGGTTTGTAGTAGCGATGCTGATGGAATGTAGTGAGGAGAGATTTCGGAGATGATGAAGACTCTAGCGATGAAGAAGAAGAGGAGGCTGCTGAGGAAGAGAAACAACCGGCTTCGTTTAGATTCCGCGAAGGTATGCTTGAAAAATTAGATGATCCTTCGAATCCTTCGTTCACGTTTTTGGGAATGAAACCGATAACACCGACGCCCGAAGATGTCGCTAAAGCTAAAGAAAAAGCACCGCTGGTTCCCACCGCTAGCCCAGCTGCATCATCAGTCTTATTTGGAGCAGCATCCTCTATTCCGATAGCACCGCTGGTTCCCACCGCCGGCCCAGCTGCGTCGTCGGCCTTATTTGGAACAGCATCCTCTAATCCGAAAGCATCGTTGTACGAGAGTATGTTCACATCAAAGGCGTCTGATGCTGCGGTGAAACCTTCTCCATTCAGCTCAGCTGCCGTTCCAGGTACGAGTCCCTTTGGAACACCTAAATCTTCAACACTATTTGGAGCTCCAACATCGAACAACTCTTCCGGAAGTTCCTCTACTACACCATCTCTATTTGGTGCGAAGCCCACAAGTAAACATCTCCTTCCCATGCTCTGTGAGTATAGAGAGTAGCTAATAACTTTGCAGCCAGCAATAACAGCGCATTCGGAGCCCCCAGTAACAAGAATATTTAGACTAACCCTGGAGAAAAACTCAAAGGATAACGTACTCAATTGCATTCTAAATGTTGGGGCTATGGTTGAATATAAAAATAAGTCACAGGAGGAGTTAAGACTAGCGGATTATGAGAAGGGGTGGAGGTATCCAGACAACCAAATGATAAGAACAGGGTATGAGTGGGTGATGGGGAGATGTTTGTGGAATGGGTACGTGTGGGAACCCAAGGAAGGATTGTAAATGCGATTCGTATTTAGTCTTGCAATTGATCTCGGTTCTGGTGGGGCGAAGCGTCTTCTGAGTAGTTATAGCCTAAAATTGGTTCGTACGGGCTTCTTGATGATGACGACTTGGTGATGGTTTTAGCACCACTTCCAAGTCAGTAACGTTACTGCAATTTATCTTGTGGTGGGAGTCATGGTCATGCTGTCATTCTTCGCTTCCAACACACAACACCCCTCTCTCCCTCTCTCCCTCTGCTCTCAACCCACACCAACGGACAACCCAAGCATGTTCACCACTATAGATGAGCTCACTACCCCAGTTAAGATTGGTGCCGGTAGCTTTGCGACCATTTATTGTTCTCTTGCATTCAAGATTGTACACGCCCGCGAAAATCACAAATACCACCATTCCACTACCTACTTAAGTACTTTGGCGGTCAACTTGGGGCAGTTTTGTGTACATTTCCCTAGAAGTGGGTGCCAAAACATTTTGACCGCCTAAGTACTGTATACGCTGTTTGCAACACAAATTCTTTCTTCGGGATTCCGAACTTCTCACTTTCTACGACGACGTCAACTATGAGATACTTCGAGCGATTCTGTCCTCCCCTGTTTTGAACAGGAGTCCTCGGATTGCGCTCCCACCAGCTCTTGTCGATGCCTCATTTTTCGACGTACTGGGTAACGTGACAGGAATGTGCGGGTGGCCGAGTGAGTCTGGTTAGTCTCCATTCGCACGATATACGACGAGCCGGGGTCATTCAATTACTTGGTTACTCTACACTACAAGCCCCCAATATTCATATTGCTGCGGGTACTAAAGAAGTGTTTGTTTTCAAAACTCATCGCGAAACACCGCCCTCCAAATGACGGCAAGCCCTGAATAAATACATCTTTGGGTGCGACTCCCGCCGTGCCTTTGGTTGTGCTTGGGTTCGATGAGCCTAGGTTACCAATCAAAGAGAGGAAGGGAAGAAGGGGAGATTAAATAGTGACTAAGCGCACAAAGATGAAGGCGAAGGTTAAAAAAGGAAAGAAGAGATTTCGTTGGGCGGACAAAAAACCGCAGAAGGAGGATGAACAACAGTCCCAGCACGGAGGAAGATCCTGCAGAAGAAGCGCGCCCACAAGGTCAAAATTAAGAAAAACACACGGAAGTCGCCTGCAGAGTTGAAAAACGACGTTACAAGGTTTTTAAAGATGTACGATATTGCCGCAGTAGTCGCGAAAGTGATGGTAGTGGCTGGGTGGGTGATATGGGAGGAATATATTCGAAGTTCTATCTGGGCTTGGAAATGACGAAGATGGTAGAGGCGATAATATAAGAACTGGTGGGTATTTAGATGTGCATATTCGCGTACTCTGCCTTTCTCCTACCACCCGCGTCCACCTTCGGTTTCGTGGGGTCTCAACGGCAATTCGTCCGTTTTCAGCGAGCAACTTTCAAGATATCTCTATGGAAGAGATTTGTTAGGGGGCAGATAACCCAAACCATTTTTGTTTGTGACGAGCCACTGCCTGGGTCGTTGCTCTGTGCCTCGCACTGAGACCATTTTGGCTTTTAATGAGACCAAACTCAACAGCAGGCTCGTCGGTTTTCTGCCTGGGCTCGTGGTGTTATATGGGGAGCCGGACAATTACGCCAGCCGCCTCCTAATCCCTCAGCCGCCCGGTATACCCTCGACTAAGCAAAGAGTCCCAATTTGTCAATACGAACGATCCCCATTGGATGCTAAGCACTACGAGTGGTTACGTGCAGCTCTTAGCGAGAAGATTCACATAGATCTTTCTTCCGCCGAAGAGAATGTTTTGGAGATAGGGGAAATGTTAGGAAGAATACACTGGCGAGGAGGTTACGATGCCCGAGATATCGAATTCATAATGGGCGGGGACGGTTCCATCGAAGTAACGTTTTAGTTATCGATTTTAATCAGGTATGTCATTGTACGCTCGCTCGTGCTGCAAACCTTAACTGGATAGAGACATCCGTGGGATAAGACTTACGAGGACGTTTCACTTCTGCTGGAGGCGTTCTTCCATAATGATCCATATTAGCCAAGGCCTCGAGACGGATGCGCCCATGGAAGAAGTGTTAAAAGATCGTTGTAGTTCTAGTCGATGCATTCTTCCAGAATGATCCGTATTCAGCGGGAATTGGAGGAACGGAATGACATGCAGCTCGTCAAATAGTAGTGGAAAGCAACGCCAACTACTTCTGACCCTCCAACACCAAGCTTTGGAGAAACAATTACTTGGTGCGGAGCAGCAACCGAAAAACAACCTATCCAGGCTCCGATCAAACTACCTATCCAGGTCTCCGCGATGATTGAGTGTGGATATGTGCAGTACCGAGCTAGAATTGACAAATTAACGGGCAATATGGTATTCCTTGCTAATATTATTCTTTCCATTGTAGCTTTGGCTAAATGCGAGAGAACGAAGGAAGGAAGTATACGTATTCTAAGACACATTGATCGGGTGGTCGCAACTTTGACCGACATGAAACTGCTGATGAACGACGTCCAAATCATTCCCCCCGCCTTCACCCTCCCTTATTGATGACAACCCATTCATTTGCTGGAGTGAAGTACTAGCGTTGAACAGCGAGCCGGCAAAACCATCTAACCCTATGTCTTCTATCTGGGGGGAATATATTACCCCCAGAGGACCAACTACAACACTCTCATGAGCTCAGTTGAGCGCTTTAATAGGCTGCAGTTACCAGGGCTGATCAGAGCGGCGCCGATGAGCCCAAATAATCCAGTTCTTTCCAATTGTTTGCTAGTAGCCTCACTCTGGTCTGTCTTCCCCACAAAGTGTTTTCTCATAAGCACAGGCCAAGTCTTATGCTACGGTCCAATGAACATGCACTGAGACGAACCCACCACCAGCCGCTCTCTTGGCTTCTTGGCGCCCGCCCTAACAACCTAATCCCACTCTCAAGAATCACACCCAAACACGACCCTGACAAATACAGCAACTTGACAGATACACCTATTTGCTTCCCATCACAGAAACGCCGCCTCCACTGCCCCGCAGTTCCCCGACTATCCCCTCGAAACTCTGATCCGTTGAGGCAACCGCTGTCGTTCCGGCAGTTCGTACCATTTTCGGAAGTACGCGGTAAAAATGAGGGCAATACCGGCGATAGTAAAAATGATCGCTCCGATGACCCAGCCGATAGAAATTGGTTTAGACATGGCTAAGGTTGGGGTAGAGATGTGCGTTCGTTCGAAGGTTGACTCTGCTCTGATAGAAAGAGACACGTTCCAGCTGGCGGGGTCGGTGCTTTAAATAAATGCGGTGTAACACACATCATATTCTGGGCGTAGCTGACTACAGATGTTTCATGTATATTTTTTGCAGGGAAAATCAAATGCGCGAATAAATAATATGGATGACTTGTCGTCTTGCTAGTGGTTTCAGGGTGCTATCCGTACGGTACGAAAATGTGTGGGTGAGAATCAGATGTACATAGTATGTTGGGCAGCTCACAGACTTGCAAGCTTGTCATTGTGAGCGCTGCATCTTTATCTTATCTTATCAATCTCTCCACCACTCCTCTCTACTCCTCTCCATCAAAGGATCCATCCTATCCGTATACAACTCAGGGAGATCTTCGCTAGTCTCTATTGACTTTTCACAAATATAAATGATCAATCCTCAACCACGCAACTACCCCAGGCTTTGGAATTCGAGTTTGTGGGGATCTCAGTCGAGTTTATAAGAAGCATTGCACTGAGACAGCGGAATCGTGCCCCAAGAAATCCAAGACTACTCAAGTACTTAACATACTATCCCGGTAATCGCAGATGAAACGTCAGCTGTCAGGTGGGGTGTTTGTATCTCATTATCAAATACAATGGTCAGCGTCAGAATGGTTTTGTTTCTACAGTAAGATCTGTCAGATGGGCCTGTATCTAGAGAAAAACAGGTCAGATTTTCGAGGTAACTTACAAAGTGCTTCCCAGGCCCAGTCTCCGGGCCTTAAAACAGTGTGATATTTCTGGTGTCAAAATCTCCCGCTGATCCCATTTGTACCCCTCCTGTACGGGCAGCTCTGCGTCTGCTACTACTGGTACTCATCAAGCTATAATGACGGTCGAACTCCATAAGACCGTATTCATATGCCTTACGGCCCTACGCAGGCTAGCCCTACCGAGGCTGGCTATCTAAGTATATATCTGTCAGACGGCACTGTATCTAAACAATTATCAGTCAGACAAGGAGCGCATCTTAAAAATTACCGGTCAGCAAAAAAAAGTGTTTCATCCGCAATTGCCAGGACAGTATGTCTAAATCTAGATAGTATAGATTATTCCTATCTAGAAAACCAACTGTGGTGTCCTTAACCGGTTGCTTACTATGCCGGAGGAGGAGAGCAAGATTGCCCAAAATTTCCCAGGAAATCTATGCTTGCTGCTCATAGCTAGCGTACTATTTCTAGATTACCCGTCTAGGCTGCATTGGCGCCATTTGCGGCTAACTAGAGCATTGTGCTAGGACATGAAAAGCTATTAAATCGAAGTTTTGGTACGAATAGCAGAATTCCACTGATAGAATCATGTCACGAACAAGAACGAATCAAGAATAGCAACTACCTGTTTTCACTATGTACATTCCGTTACTCCCTCCCTCAGCCACCTCCCCACCTCTATCCGCACCTTAATCCCACTTAGCCTTAATATCATCCGGCAGACCAAAAGTATACTTCCCCTCATCCAGCTCATAAACCTGTAAATCTTCCATCCCCTTCTTCAAAATAATCGCACACTTCCTTTTCTTTAACCCCCTCAAGATCTGCAAAATCATCTCCAGGACTTTCACCATCCTCTGCAGCCTCTGCGTATTACTTTTTTCCCACTGATCCAGCTTTCCAGTTGCTCGCACATTCGTCTCGGCAAGCTCGGAGAACGTCCCTTCCCCCCGATGATACCCCATCAACAACATCGGTGTGCAAGAGAACCACAGTTGCGCGATATTGTTAGATGTTGCTAAGTTCTTTCCCACCCGGGTTGTTTTGATTTCCGCAATCCTATCTGAAGCAACTAGAGACCCTCTTGATAGGACGCGAAACCCTGTTGGAGTAGTAGTTGATCGATCTGGCTGCTGCTGCTGTTGTTGTGACTGAATCCCCGGGATGCTAACACACGCATCGACTTCGTATCTCAAAAGAATCCTAATGCCCCCAAGCGAATACTCAACCGCGCGATTATGCGTAATACTTCTTTCCGCTTCCTCCGGCGCTTTCGTAAACAACTTTTCAAAATTCCTCCCATACCCCGACTTCGACGATCCATCAACATAACACGTCTTAAACACCATCCATACTGAAAACAAGACTGTTCCTCCAACAATTTCTGCGTCAATCCTAAATTCTTTCTTGCTGCCCCCCGCATAGGCCAAAAGGAGTCGCAGGTGTCGTCGGTCGGTGATGAGATCGATGTTTTTGGGAGAAAACGTGGGACACGAAGAGTCTAGTGCTCTGAACAACGGCTCCAAAGGCGCGGTTGGAAAGATATCCCGCACCGGATCCATCGTGTGCACGCCTTTATCAGCGGGGATGTGTAACGGAAGCGGTTTTGGAGACCAGGTTGGGGGCGATCCTGACTTAGTGTTAGCGTGCACCAAGATTGGGATAGGAACACATATACTTACCGGGAACAATTATGGTCTTGCGATTCTTCGGGAGTAGGTTGTAGGAAATGAGATGCGAGACATTTTGTTGGGTTACTGAGCGTGTGGAATCAGGTTGGATATGGTGGTACTTGATATCGGCTAGGACTGCGCCGGTTCCGTCTAGAATGTTGTTCTTAACGGACATGTTATGTGGCAGTATGTGCTTTGGTGAGGTGATGGGGCGATGGTCAACAAGTGGAAGTGGAAGAGGGAATTCGAACAATGAGGATGGAATTGCTAGTTGAGATAACTAGCAATGAGAAAAGAATTATACGAAGCGGGGTATTAGATCAGCCGACGCTTTTTTACGGAGTCATTGCTACATATTGGCTCTTTATACATATGTTCTGCAGCTGTTTATTATTCTCAAGCTCATGACGACATCTGGCATGCTGAACCTCTCATCAGCTCTATATCATTGTAAAATCTTGCACCAATATAATACATGCCTTAACATCGGCTGAACTTGTAATTGGAATACTATGAGTCTTATCTTGACGCACCCAAACCAAACAACTATACTCGCCGGTGATACAATAGGTAAGTTTCCCCGCACTTGTCTTGCACAACTACTTCAGATGACTCACAAATCCATACAGTTACACGACATACATATATGATTCCTTCATGCGAATCGGTTGAAGATCGCCCAATGTCTTCCGCAAAATTCAATAGTTTGGGCTACGGACGCAGTAGGAATCACAGACACTCACTCAGAAGTGAGATCGAAGTTAGCTATTAACAATTTAGTCTCAAGCTCTGCGCCACAAATCAGCAAATACCAATACTGCGCGCTCGCTGGGAACTGGTATAGTAGTGGTAATGAGGGAACACAGTTTATCGCTTCAATCACGGATTCGGAATTGGAAAGTGGATGTCATAAGAGATAGACCTCAAGGAATCTCTAGGAATCTTAAGTACTGCACCGACTTGGGCGTTTTTATGGAGTGGAGATCACTTTGCGACGCTATTAGTACCTTCTAATTCGATATCATAATGCCGTAACGAAACGAGAGTTTATCCACTTTCTCCGTTCAACGCATCGAGAAAAAGCACGTACACTTATCTCTTCCTAATATTTAATCTATCTATGGAAGGAAGGAATGTAGCACCAGCTGCGCTCTAAAGGATTCAACGCCCTCAGGCCCACGTATCCTCACATTGTCAGGCATTGGTGCACTTAGCAGCCACTTCGAACCTGAAATTCGAAACGAACTAACTGTAGTATCATTTCTATAACACGTGCCAAAATATTCCCATATCAACCACCGAATTAGATTGGGGGGTTCTCCCAGGCTCGACTCTCCCGATAGGTGTATGAAGGGAGTCCCCAACGTGCTCGTACCAGTGGCAATATTAATACACGTTGATGACTAGGAAAGGCGAAAGGGTAGCCTTGGATCCAATACAATTTGGAGCCAAGGGAAAGGAAATGTGCAGTGGGTGGGGAAGAAAAGAAGAGAGGGAGGTAGGGGGGAGATGGGGAGGTTTATATAACAGAGGTCGGTGGAAGGCGCGGTGGAAACGTAGAAAGGCGAGTGTTTGCGAAATTTGTGGGGTGGGAAAGAACGAGAAAAGTGGGTTCTCTTGTTCGAGGAGTTAGGAAAGGCTTCGAGCTTCCTCGACCACCACCATCCGCTCCTTGGGAGCACACTAAACTAGTATAGAAAGCTTGTTTTAACCCCCCACCCTCTACCACCACTACCACAACTTCTTTTACAGCAGAACTTGCGAGACTCGGGAGAGATCAGAGCACTGACCATCACACTTCCTAGGTTCTAACAGCACATGCAATTCCATTTCCTGCCAACTTCAAAATCCCAATTAACAATCTCCACATCTTAAGTTTCTTCGCAGCTTATGAAACGACAGCGGGCAAGACCGATGTCGCGAACATTAGAGTACTGAGGAGCGAAGACAGTCTGAATTAATGGTGGTGTCTATCTACTCAATTATCCAGTTTTGCATTGGTTTCTACGTAATTTTTTTCCGTCTCCATCTACCTTTTACATTCTCCAAGTTAATTAACCCGCTACTTGGGATATCAATGGATATTTTCCTATGTCGGATCCGATTCCAATAACGTTTGAATAGTTGCAACTCTCGACATTCGAAACGTACTTAGTCGGCGCTGTAACAACCAGTTCCAAGTTACTAAGCGAGTCCGCAAGATTCTCCGCAACTTGGATGGGGAACCATCACGCCACCGAGTGGATCCATAGCCAGTGGATACTATTAATGGCTCTAAGATTTGACGATCAAGCAATATGGAAAGGTTTAATTCAACTATGGAGTAACAAATTCAAAAGCCTTCCTATCGGCCCAATCGGGAAATCTATTGTTGATTTGCGCCTAGCACTTACGATCTCTAATGGCTTCCAAGTGTTTGCATATCCATCTCATCTGCTGTTTACTCTCGTCAGCATTCGAACCATTTGCTGTTTACTTTCATCAAAATTCGAATAATGCTAACTGGCTACTTCGAATAGGTATTGTAATTTGGCCGAGTCCATTCCGTCCAGATCTGGGGGCAATCACGCCCCCGTCAACCCTCCGCCGATCTTGGCGCCTGGCACATTTACCCCCCAAGTATACCCATTACCCAATAAGAAGTTCAAAGGGGTCTTAAAAGCCGTTGCCAAAAACGCCTCAACAGACGTCAGATTGTTTGGCCAGCACCGGATAACCAAAGTTGAGATTAGGTAAATCATCCTTTCTAGCTCCAGCCCCGCTTTTTGTTCGAAGCTGAATAAGTATGTATAGAAGCAACAGGCTCTCCGCTACGACCTGGGGATTGACGGTGCTGCAGGGTCGATCACCGCCAACTTTCACACCCCAGGCTTGACCCAGATAAGCCGAAAACGTTCCATTCACATTTATGTGAATCCAGTCGGAAACCAATACTAAATCGTCCGAGTCACCGCATTAATTTCAACAATGGGCAAGTTGTTATCTCGTCCCCATCCGACTACGCTTACTCAGCATAAAACTTTCTCGTGGTGTTTTTTTCGATTGATGACTGACTAATACATCACATGACCACATTGTCTCACGCCCATACACACTACAAATTATATTGAACCCCCATTTTCTATCTAGGCTCGAGACAAGGTAAGTTGATCTCTCACACAGTTCTAATTCTGTTGTACTAACTTCGGAAAAGGCAATTAGTTCTCGAGCTCCTTTTGTTTTTCATCTCTTTCTTATGCTTTGCCTTTATCTTGTGGAAATCTTCAGCCTGACGGTTTAGGGAAGTTATTTGCGCAGATTGCTGGCTTTTGTCTTTGCTTGGATTTGTCTTTGTGAGGGCTTTCTCGTTTTCAAGGCTTTCTCGTTTAGTGGACTGGGATTCCCATATGTTTTTCTTTCCCTACTGTGTTTTCCTTCCTTCTTATAAGGATCTTCAACCCGATGGAGTGTATCAGGACTGTAGGATGCACTTCTTCATTTTTCTTTCTATTCCTATTATATAATCAGAATTGTTGGGGAATCAATAGAAGCTAAGTTTTCCAATGCCTTAATATACTTCAGACATATACTCATTCTCTCATCCTTCGCCGAAGTCTTATTCCCCTAGAGACGTTTCTGCGTAAATGATAAGTATTGTATGTGCCATTCAACTCCATAGGGATCTAAGCCAGTCTTTTCGAATAATAGAGCTTTCAAACAGTTGATCGTGGCTCTCCAGGGCACGTGACATTCTCGTTCTTGTCTGGGTATGACGTCCGAGTTCGAAAGATTGCACTTCCCACTAGCTACTCCGCGAAGTGGTTTGGAGTTTATTGCCTCACCCTAAACAGTTCCAGGATTGTACGTATACCTCATTGCCGTCGGGAGTTGCCCCGATGTAAAGGATGCAGGTGAGGGACAGTGATCTGTAGAGACGTGAGGTGTAAGATGTGAGGGAAGATGTGATTGGTGTACGTATTGTTGCAGTATGTGGTAAATGTTTTGAGGCTAGTTGTTGAGAGTTGGCTGTAGCATCTCACGTAGTTGAGTGCGCATGTGAGTTTTGGGAGTGCGCTAGTCTGTAACATCAGATATCAATATTTACCGTTGTCAACGACACTATCTCCATTACTACCCACTATTTCCACTCGCCCCAATTGCTCAAACATCCGCTCCTCTCGATCGCACGGAGTATTATCCTCGTGCAGTATATCATCCGGAGAATAACACGGCCACCGAAGGTGCTAACTACTTCTCCTCGTTACACCACGAACTGTGCAATATGGAGATGCCGCAGGTCTTTCTGAGAATGTCGGCGTACCGTACCACGGATTAAGGGCGGATCTATGGAGTGATAAAGAGCCTCTTTACAAGTCGGGGGAAGTCAATGCTGACAATGAGAATACTTAGACGTAACTATTGTTTTCTATGCAATTTCATAACTTGGGGCGAATAAATGAGCTGCCTGCGGCACTACCGACGATCCACTGGGCATATATCGATTCTACATTCCCAATTTACCATCCAACCGCCCATCCTATTGGTACACTACTCTATGGCGCAGAACCCAGCGCTTATCTGCAGAACTTGTAACCCTTACTGCCGCGTATCCTATCCCTGCGGCCAGCAGCTACGTCGCACAGCATCGCCACAATTTCTTTTACAAAACCCCCTCCTCTCCCGCCGCCGTCATAATGTCTCTTCAAAATGGACCCTCTTAGCTTAACAGCCAGTATCGCCGGAATCATCGGCCTCGCCGACTTGATCGTTAAATACAACAAACTCATAGACGGATGGCGCGACGCACCTTCCGCGCTTCGAAGGATCAAGGAAACGCTTTCGGCGCTTGAACCGGTTGTGGCCGAACTCACGACCCTACAGGGTTCGGTGTTGAGTGCGAATGGGTTCAACATACAGTTGGCTGCGTTTAGTCGTGATGTCCAGGCACTCGATAAGTTGGTGGACGAGTTGCTAGAAGGTGATGAGGTGAAGATGTGGAGGCGCACAAAGTGGACGATGAGGAAGAAAGATGACGCGGTGGAAATCGAGGCGAGGTTGGCGGGGTATCTAAGGGAGTTTATGATGGTGTTAGCTATTGTTAACCAGTAAGTTCCTCCCCACTCACGAACGTAATGTCGCTGATATGATCGACAGGAAATCGACAATGGATATGAGTGTGACGATGAATGCGATTGCAAGTAATCAACCAGTTATCCACCAGACGGTGTTGGAGGTTCTTGGAGTTTCAAAGGAGATACAAACAAAGATGATATCACATGACTCGCGTCAACATATGGTTGCGACATCTACTTCTTTGTCTACAACTTCTGCTTCGTCATGTTTGTCCGCAGCTACAGCCGTCTCCGCAATGTCGTCCTCGAAATACGTATCCACCGTAACCCCAATATCTTCACACATCTCCGTCTCCTCTAATCATGCCGGCCGACGAGAATTTGGGATCCGCCACACCGCCCCCTGTCCCGGCGCCAATCCTAACGCCCCTCTATGGACCTACGCCAACTGTGCATGCGACCGTGGATATGGTCAAGTACGCTACCGAAGCTATCGCACCATGTCTCCTTACTCTGGGAGGACACTCGACAGCAAATACCTCTTTGAAGCCGACTTTACGACGTGGAATACTCCCTTCGGGAAGTTTCGGTTTGCAGTGACAGTGCAGGCACAGCAGCAGGGTTCATCATGGAACTTACCGTGGATCACAATAACGAAACAGAATATCCGGCCGGTTGATGCACCGGTGTTCCAACTGGCGAAGCAGGGAGATTTTGAGGGTCTGGTAGAACTATTCAGGAAAGGGGAGGCGAGTCCGCATGATAGGACTGTAGATGGGTGGACGCCGTTGTTGGTGAGACAATCCAGACTGGGGATATGGTGTGTATTTAATACTAACCAATAATGTGAGGGTATGTAGTTTGCGATCAATGAAGGGCATTTTTCCACATGCGTTGGCCTGCTAGATGAGGGTGCAGATGTGAATACCACTTGGGTAGTTTTACAGGACCCATCTAGGTAGCCTTTCTACCACTCCGCATTCAACACCATCTTCCGCTGACCCTGGTCCTAGGAAAACGGACACGCTTCTCTTCCACGCAATTTCTTACACGCAATCCGATGAAATCCCTTGCCTCCTATTAGAACGGGGTGCAGACCCATTCTATGGCCCTGACACTCCGGAAAGCCTCTTCGAAAAAGCATTACAAACCAGCAGTTACGGCAGGGTCAAAGCCTCTACACTCTCAGCGCTTGGTTCATTCCTAAGCCCACCTCCATCACAGCTCTCCCACAACGACAACGACAAAAAATACCGTCCCAATGCCCTGCAGCAATCTCTAAAATGGGGAAGCCTGGCAGCAGTCCAAACCTGTCTCCGCGCGGGTTATGATGTAAACACACTATTTGAGCCTTGGGAGCCAAAGCCGGGGGAATCAGCACGGTCGCAGGTCCCATTACTCTTTGCAATCACTTTTTTTTCATCCAGACGGAAGTGGGATGACGAAGGCTGGACGTTTTTTAACCGAGGAGCTGTACTCAAGGAGTTGATGCTTCACGGTATAGATCTGAACCTCCGCGAGCCAATAATGGAATGGAACATTCTCCATTCGATTCTCTCTGGAATCGACTGGAACAGCGGCGGGGAATTCCAATCAGAACCATTAAGTTATCCAATCCTATGCCAGCTTCTAGTATACTTCCTCAAAAGCGGTGCCGACCCCCACGCCGTTGATTCAGCAGGAAGAACACCATCACGGGTTGCCTGGGACAGCAGACTCTCCCTCCGAGGTGGAAACATAGTCGAGCGTCGAGTATTACTGTGGTACCGTGCCTTACGAATGTGTGGTCTCGAACCATGGGACTACGACGACCGCTACGACGAGCGCTACGATACCGTGAATCCTTCCTGCCATTTCTGCGCTGGAGAAACAGCACCCTTCATCGCGTGTCCGTGGTGCATCTCACTCCCGTACGGCGTCGATTACCGAGATAACGATGGGTGGAGACATAAGTCAAGAGGCTATCTATACTCCTCAGAAGATAATCTCGATAACCTGGGACCTATGATGGTACGCGAAGAAGATCTTATTCCTTGCTGCCCCATGTATGCTTGCGATAAACACTGTCCACCAGTATCTGAGCAGCAGATGGTATCGCCGATGTATGATGGGGTCCTGGAAACAGCCAAGGGATTGAGGCTTCCGATGCGGTCCGGTGGGGAGATGCTGGAGTATGATATGACCGGGCTGACGTTGAGGGAGATACAACAGCGGTTTCCCAGGTTTGTGTCAAAGTATGCAAAGTTTCTTGCGCTTCCGGCGGCGGCAGAACAGAATTTGCAGCAAGTACTACCTTCAGAGGGTGGAAGTAATGGGGGTGAGGATATGGATGATGTGGAGGAGGAGTTTTATGACGCGGTTGAAGTAGTTTAACTCTGTTATCTGGGGGTTGCGAGGACCTCAAACCTGTTCCTATGTATGAAGTATATCTAAGTGCGTATATTAGAATTAGAAGGACTCTCTGATCATTGCGGAATGAATTCGTGGGCAGCTGTAGAACCCATGTTCTCCAAATTGCCTTGTCCATTTTAGTAGTCCAACGATGGTGACACAAGGTAACGTACTGTTACCGCCAAGCCATTTCGGTAAAACGCGTCGACCAGCTGCATCTCAAAACTTCCACTCACATCACCATGAAACGAAAACAATCATCGACCGACGCCGC
Source organism: Trichophaea hybrida (assembly GCA_015178995.1). Taxonomy (NCBI): domain Eukaryota; kingdom Fungi; phylum Ascomycota; class Pezizomycetes; order Pezizales; family Pyronemataceae; genus Trichophaea; species Trichophaea hybrida. The sequence goes on from WHVE01000611.1 coordinate 45,363, forward strand.
CGCTCCAGGCGCCACCAAAAGAGCCCGCCGAACGCGTCAAACAGCAGTTCCACCCGCTGCCGTTGATGCGCCCGTACCGCTACCTCCACCTGAAATCCTCCCTGTTCCTGGCCTTCCTGCCCCCGAAACCCCCAGCAAGCAGCGCAGTAGAACTCTCGCAGAAGACGACCACCAGGCAGAAAGGTCGCCGTCGCCGCGCAAAACAATCCTCAAAGACCCCAACCTAGAAACACCGAAGCGAAATGACCGCGTCCGGTTCGAGGAGGCAACTGTTTCCCCACCGCCAATAGTTGCCAATGCGGATCGCAGCGCGCGGCGAAAGAGTGCACGGCGAATACTTGAAAGGGGGGATCTCAGCGATGATGATGGTCTCGATGAAGATGATGAGGAGGAGATAGTACAACGGATCTATGGCGTTGATGGTTCCGATGCATCGTCAGGCGAGGAAGCAGCAGCAGCAGCAGGGATCGGGAAAACAATGCCTAGAAAGCGAGGCCGCCCCAAGAAAGTTGTAAAGAGAGATGTTACTCCTCCGCCGTCCACACTGGAAGGCCCAGATTCTTATTTCCACCAAAACCGGAAAACGCGGCAGCAAACTTCTACTAGCACGCTTGCTTCTTTACGCCAGCTCGATCACAGCACTTACTTCAATCTCCTGCGCTCACGACCCGCAGATCATGTCGAGGATCGGGAATTCTTGCATCATTTACACTCCGACAACTTTGGACAATGGATCTTTGAGCTTTCCCAAGGATTTAACCTCCTACTCTACGGCTACGGATCCAAACGGAAACTGCTGGGCGCATTTGCAGCAAAAATCTATACCGACCCCGGGAGCGTTGTAGTAGTGAATGGCTACCTACCTGGTCTGAACGTGAAAGACATCTTAACCACCGTTGCCGTCGCACTTCTGGGTACAGACCACAATGTCCGTTTAGGCGCCTCAGCCACCGAGATCCTTGACAATATCCTCGCCATACTCGATGAACCCTCAGCTCAGCAACTCACAATGATACTCCACAACCTTGACGGCGAAGCCCTCAGACACGAGCGGTCACAAGCAACCATTTCCCGGCTTGTTGCGCATCCCAAAATGCAACTCGTAGCGAGCATCGACCATATCCGTGCGCCGTTGCTGTGGGATGCCGCACGAGTCTCTCAGTTCAACTTTTTGTGGCACGATGTAACTACTTTTGAACCCTACACTGTTGAGATCCCTGTCGACGAGGCCTTGTCGATTGTCGATGGCGCTGGAAGAGCCGGTGGAACAAAGGGTGTGAAATACGTTCTGGCGTCTCTACCAAGTAATGCAAAGTCTCTCTTCCGAATCCTTGTCAGTCATCAACTGCAAGCTATGGTCGACGACGACAACGGAGGCGTGGGCACGGGTAAGGGGAAGGCGAAAGCAAAGGTAGATGCGAGCGAGTACGGGGTTGAGTACAGAGTTCTGTATCAACGAGCAGTTGGGGAGTTCATCTGTAGTAATGATGTGGCGTTTAGAACGCTATTGAAGGAGTATGTTGTTTTTTCCCTTTCTTTTCTCTCTGATTTAGCGGTTTACTAATGTTATCGTTGCAGGTTCCAGGATCATCAAATGGTTACAAGTAAAAAAGATAGTCAAGGGACGGAAATTCTTTGGGCGCCGTTTAGAAAGGAGGATTTGGAAGGTATTTTGGAGGAGGAGATTGTAGTTTAGTTAGTGAAAGAAGCAAAGAAGTTATGTGTCTTGTACATATCATAGCCAGGTTCTTGGTGTGCGCATATTTTATACCATTGTCTTGTTGCGTGGGAAGTAAATTGGTATGGGCATAGTGGATAATGTTGCGGGCAAAGACGGGGGGAGAAGATTGCTAAATTAGGTGCTGTGTACCAGTACTTGTAGCAGTGGCCGCTCTTGGTATTGTTGCAGACGTTTTTGCTAGTTGGATGGAGAGGACCCAGAATCCAGTTGAGAACCGGAAGAAAAGGAGGCCAAAAACCATAGTTTGAAACAATTCTTCAGCTATACAATTTGATGGTGGTGGAGAAGAGGATAGCCGAGCATTTCCACATGGTTTTGAACTTCACAACTGCTCCTACAAGAATAAATTCTGTAGACCATTTGAACTTTTGGGTTTCCATCTCAGGGGTAAAAGTATGGGCTCCAAAACCATGAAACTGGTCGCCCGAACGCGCCCTTAGTTTCTAGCGCCAATGTGACTCTAGCGCGATCGAAGCGCCACAAAAATGACATATTTAAAGCTCGCATCGGTGGGCATCCGATAATTTGGCATCTCTCTGCAGTTCATCGGTGCATTATACATGTACTGTAGATCGAGGATTTTGGTGCTATCGATACTAGCAAATTGTTCTCTGGAAGTGAGTAAGATACCATTACAACGGTGTTGGACATCTCATGATCAAAAACGGAAAAAAATCGAATTTTGATTGAACCGATGTGAGGACCCTAACACGCACGTTGGAAGAACCGCCCGTCACGTGCACTAGAGACTTCCATTACAGCGCATAGAAACGACAACGAAGCTCTATTCATCTCAGCCGGGAGTATGTCAGGCATTATTTCTAGGACTCTATCTTGCGTGGTAAGGGCGCAAAGTATAGAAAAAGGCTCTAACAGCTGGTAGGAATCTTCCACCTCTCCATATGCATTTCTCTTTCTTTCTTCCGACAACCTCCTTAATAGTGCTAAATTACTTATTGCCTCCCTCCTTGCTTAACAGGTCGGCAATTGATATCCTTGGGAATGTTGGTGTTTCCGGTACCGGTACTGGTATCTCTGCTGGTTGTCCTCCTTCTGAAGCGGAAGCCGTCAGCCGTTGCGTTGCCTTGCTCGTCTTTGATCCTCTCCCCTCCATCGTTGTCGGCTTTCGAGCTTCTCTTAACAACCACCGATAAAACCACCCATCAACGAACTTCGGTTCTAGGTTCAGTTGCCGCTCCAAGTCTTTGATTGCCTCATCCATAAGCTCCCTTGGTACATCCATCCATGAACGCTCTGATCGAGGCGGTATCCCGTGACGTTCGTTTATCTCTCTGGCCCCTATAGCCCCGTGTCAATGAACGGAAATCGTAAGTGGTAGGAGTCCTTACATTGTCTTATCATATTCCGATCACGCTGATAAGGGATTCTGACGATCTTCCAGATATGCCGTGGTCTATCCATCTCTGGGCTGGTCGGTTTCGTGATCGGCGGGAGTGCGGATCCTATCTTCGCATAGAACCATCCGGGTGGTTGGAAGACAAAACGAGAAGGGTCGAATATTTCTCTTTCTCGTTCTTCAGCCTCGATTGCAGCCCATATACCTTGTGTATAATGGTATGTCAGAGTTTCCGATACTCGATCAACTGGCGGGCAGTCAGTGTCACGCAACACCTGGAGTTCATCATCATCGACAGCAGCCTCGTTCTTGCGACAGGTGGGATCTAAAATGACTCACCATAACCTTTCGGATCTTGGATTCCTAGCTCTTGCCATACTTCGTGGATGCTGGGAAAGCGACTCTCTTCGACAACTCTCGCGTCACCCATCGTCGTTTGGAGCGGGGTACCGATGGCGATTTCGTGGTGGAGTAGGAGCCGGGTTACTTACGGCTATTAATGGTGGACTTCCCTGGTAATTCCTCATCCTTCTATTGGGCGACCTATCGGGTTAGGATGTTGGAATTCAGGATTGGCAAGACAGGTCCGTGCACTACACGATCATCTCCTTTGTCCAGCATCGATTAACAAGCTCTCTGGACTATAGGGTGTCCATGTATGGACTGTCTAACGACCAGTTAGTTCGTTCAAGTTGGAAGAATGGCAAAGAAGATCCTCCGCGGCTGGGGACTGGGATTGGAGCTTACTTGCTTGAATTGGCACCGGGACAGCTCAACAGACCTCCAGTTGCTGTCCAGCACTTGGCTGACTGCCCTACCGGCTAGGTTGTCTCATTGGATCGTCTTATGCCGTCATCCGAGTGGCAGGTCTCAATACTACACCCGGACCTCTAGGACGTGCAAGCTCCTGTGGAAATCCGATTTAGAACATAAGTTGCATAAAGTGTCTTAGAATGGTTAAAATGAGGATTCCTATCGGGAAGTACTCCAATTACTCCCACAAAAGCTGCGCCAGTGGTTTTGTCCGAGTGACACTGGTGTTTTGCGACCCTAACCCCTCTTCCGATAATCTACAGGCTTTGAAGCTTCCCATTGACCTGTACTCTCAAATTTTCTTCTTTCACAGCTCTCATTTTGTCAGGTTAGGAACTTAGATTGGACCAATGGGACACATTTAACACATAAAAACTGCGTGGTTGGGGCGTTGAATGTGTACTTGTAGTTATCTCGACCTTCACTTGGACTAACCTAATAAACATTCGCTCGTTTCGAACCTAGGCCAGCCTACATCGATGCATCCTCACCGCCACGTACCCTAACCTCCAACCACTTCCCTTGACTCAATTCTAACCCCACCGCTAACGATACTTCCCGGTATATTACCTCGACAGCGGTTTATTCCGTTCGAATTCGAAGCTCTGTACTGAATTTGTGCTAACACATGAGAAGCTCGGGTTCAGGTTTCGAAAATCGCCGAGTTCCTACACAGCCGGGCCAGGCGGGCCGGAATAAGACTGGTTATAGATAGTAAACCTGGTAGTTTTTGTTATCCCGCTCTAATGAGAAGTATTGAGAGCCAATTAATACAGCATATGGAATCCTTAGTCTCGTGGTATATTCAGCACGTATTCCCAGTGCGGGGGATATATCAACACTGCTTAATAGTTACTGTGCCCAAACATTTAATGTATGATTCCTGCAAGGCCAGCTCCCGCATGCATGGAGAAAGTGGGATAATTACGCTAAGGTCTGCATCACGCTACATACGCCCCACGAAAAGTTCCACCATGTGGGGTTTATCATACGCGTTGATATACCTTCTTCGATCGTGAACTCTATCGCCTCTCGATCTATCTTCCTCATGACCATCCTAACCCTGCCAGAGCTCCTCTCGGCCAATTGGATCAAAGAAAGGATCACAGGAAGAAGGTTAATTAGCTTAATACTCTCGCCTAAAATGATGGCAGAATCCAAAATTTCCCAACCTCGTGTTTTCTCACTCGCACGTATATCCACACCATACATCAGGCACGAGCGCCATGGCTCCTGTCAGTCACTTCGCGCGTGGTTAATTGAACTTTCCCGGCGTCCCGACACTCTGGGATGTAGAGGACTCGTATACTAACAACATGGGCCTAAAACCGGTAGTTGAAATGCCCAATGACAAAAGCAGACCAAAAACTACAGTACCAGGGATTCCCGCATGGTCACCCACTGCAGTACTAACCTGGCGATGTTATGCTTAGATATGGCTGAGCGGACGGGAAGCCTCGTTTTCATAACTCAATGACCGTAGCTGACACTATTTTATTTTTATGTTTTATGTTTTATGAAGCCTATGTTGAATGATTGACCGCCAGTCTATGGGTGATTTTAAACGCTAAGCTATACTATACTCTTTATCTCGCTTGTCTCCAGAGCATCCTAAAAAAACAGGTTAAACTTTGTACTCTATTCAATGTTGATATGATGCGAGATATCGATGTGCTGCAGAAGGTCCTTGTTAGGATCCACGGCCACGTGTGACCATAAACCTGCGCCCAATTCCAAATTCCTAGCAACATTCCACGTGGACATATTGATACTCAAGGATTCAATTCCCCGTGATTTCATAGGAAATATTCCAAGGATGTGTTCCTACAAACAAGAAATGAGCATCTGCGCGCAGCTTGTATACGTTACTGCCTAGTTCTATTGCTCGGCTAGCTGGGCTTGCGGCTGTGGCGGCTGCTGTGGCGGCTCCTCGCGTTAACGATATAGTACCAGAAATCCAATCTCTGGATTTAAACACAGAGTGGTAATATCTGAGAGTTTTCATACTTATTCTACTGGAGAAGCGGTAGAACTCACCCAGAATTAAGATTCGTTCAATTTCCGCGGAGAAGTTGATCAAAGTCTTTTCTCGTAGTTAATTCAACGCATGGTGTGGCGCGTCTATTAAGCCACACCATCTATGGAGTTTAGTAGATGTTTGGTCCAAAAACATATTAGATGTCGCTTGGTGAGTGATGAGAGTTTTTAGAGCTCTGGTTCGCCAATTCCATTACTTAGCTAGACTCAGAAACAACAATATCCTTTACGGAAAACTTGTACATCTTCTCGCCGTGGACTCTGGATTCTGACCGGCACACACAATGACGTGTTCGTAAAACTATCATACATTTCAAGGTGCGTAAATCGGCCTTGAGGACGGTTGTTCTGTTCCGCTCTCATCTCTACTCACGCAGATGCTATCTACGGCAATGATCGCGGCTTACTTTGTGTTGTAAGTGCATACTCCTATGGTTCTTGAATTACAAGGTGCTGTAAAATAAATGAATTCGACCAAGTGATCACCAAAAAAGGACGAGTAGATGTAGGTTTTTGGGTTGTGAAAATCGTGAGCCGTCAGGCCATAAGTTCTCGCGAGAAATCAGTGGTGAGGCGAAAACTTTGGCCTTCAGTTTACAGCAAAAAAATTGCAGTAGCTATGGAGCGGACTTCACGCTAACGTGGGTAAAGCCTCTTTAGGTTATCGCTTTATCAAACTAGTGTAGTAACCTCATTTTCCACCATATCCACCTATTCCTAGTACAACCCATTCGGCGGCATCAGTATCCCAGTTGCGGGACCCAAGTAACCTCCAGAAAACAACTCACTCCCCAACATTGTATCATACATCTCATCCTCGAGGTTTTCCTCTTCCTCTTCCTCATCATCATCATCATCCGCCGCACTACTCTCCTCACCACTATTATTACACCCTCCCTGAAACATCTCAAATCCCGGATAACTCTCCGCCTTCACCATCTCCCCCTTCCAGAATGTATAAGCCGACATCGAGGCGAACCCATCCACAACTTCCAATCCCTCTCGCTCGCGAGATAACTTCCTGCAAATCGAAATGCTAATACCTTCTTGATTCGTAAGATCCAGCATCTTGAGGTTCCTGCCAACTTGAGCACCGGATTCGGGCCCGCGGAGGAGACTGATGGAGCCTTTTGTTTTCAATTTTCCTGGCTTGAACAAGGACTGGCCTTTGATCCGCAACAGCTCGATGTTTAGAGCTTAGTAATTGCAAGGTCAAAACTACCGTTTGTAAGTTTGCTGGCGTGGTGGAAGGAGACGAACTTCAAATTTGGGCAGTTGGTGAGTAGGTCAGCCGTCGATCACTGAGATCATTGTAAGCGCGTTACAGAGGCTAGTAATGGTGGAGATGGTTTGGAGATGGGCACTGCACATTATGTATGTACGTGTTAGCACAGTGTCAGACCAAGAGAAGCTTAAACGCATATCATACTCTCGGAGTTTGAAGCCGATACCAAAAGCGACACCAGTTAAATCAGAACCCATGAACTTAGATTCATCCCAAAGCATCACTCGCGTGAAGGAATACGCTTCTGAGAAGTCGTAGGTACCCTCACGATAAGGGATGTAACTTGCCCTTGTGAGTGCACGTGCATCGGGGGATGCGGAAGTGTCTGTCGGGCTAGAAATAGATTACTACCATGTTCCCCAGTTCCATGGGAAGAAGTAGTTGATGCTTTTGGCTGCTGTTGGACCCCTGGGCTGTGGCGTTGGAGGGGTGTGCGGGTATTTGTGCTCTGTGCGGTTTGCCGCCACGTCTACGATCACGGCGTGCTGCCTTTTTTGTACGCGGCATATTCGGTTGTTTTTGACTGCTGTTGTGACACGGGAAGAGGACTTTTGACTGCAGCAGAAGACGAGAAGGGGAGTGTCAGTTTTATCCCCTCGTGGGTAGCGGTTCGGCCATGGACCCTGGCCAAACATTTTCTTGTTGACTATAACTACCACAACTACTTGAACTCAAACAAGAACTCCGCTACAGGCGAATGGAGGTCCGCTCAACAGTTCCTCTCGCCCACACAGAAGTGCTTGTCACAGGTCTTGCAACATGAGGTGATGTGAGTTCTCTAGCACCACCGGCCACGAAAAATGGAGGGCCGTTATCAACCTACTATCGATGCTAAATTTTAGTTAGACGTTCTGCGGCTAGTGGTGGATGTGGTTGAGACAGGTAACTAGAGTGTAGGCTAGGGGTAGTTGCAGAATGATGATGAGGTGTGAGGGAGGAGTATTAATGATATGAGTTGACAAGAGGATCTACAGGTTGCAGGGTTTGAGGGTTGGGGTTTTTGTGTTATAGAAATTACTTAGTATTTGATGTAGATGAACGCTCAGATTACGGCGGATGGGGGCAAGGTGTAAGCCGCGGAAGTATCTAGGACTAGGTTATGTCATGGCCGCAAGCGGCCGAATACAGTATGATTACAAACAAACAAACGCTCAGATTACGCTATCGCTTGCTGTAACACTACCGCGCGTAAAAGGTCCTACACATGGGCCATCACGATTATATATATATTACCAAGAATGCCACAGCGAACATTGCTATTTTTCTGCCATACAAATGATAGACCCTCCATCTCCCATAATCCCTTCCAGGTCAATTGCAATACTCCCAACACACCCATCCAACACGACAACCCTGACTACTTAAGTAGGTACAAGTGGTGATCACAGCCGTAAACACTTATCGCTATCGGTGAGCAGTCTGTGCTGGTTATTGTACTCTTCTGTAAAGTCATGAGCTAGTCAGTTAATTGATCATAAGCAAAGTCGCATCTCCAACACTCACCATGGCAACAACGGAATTCCGAAGTCCCCATCCGTTTTTGGACCGAACCGAGAGTTGAGTTTGCTTCGAATGGTATTCGTTACTTCCTCCGCGGTTCCTTTGATGAGCGCAATAATATCTTTCAGTATTGACCATGCACTCTCGAGGGAATCGCCGATATAATCCTTCAGAACGGTTAACATTTTGCACACTGTCGCCTGAGATTTCGTAACAAGGTCAATTAAAGAGGCGAAGAAGCGCGCAGCCTTCATGCGTTGTCTTTCAGGAAGCTTCTGGATTCGCTTTTTGCATCCGTCGGCTGCATTGTCGACAACTTGGCTGAAACTTTCTTTGACTTCATTTGTTTTTTCGTCGACTATCTTCTCCCATTCCTCGTCCCCCCACAATTCTTTATCTTTACGTTTCAACCACTCCCAGAAGTCAACAAAGATCTGTACTCTGGCCTCCAGCATTCATATCAAGGTTTTGACTAGCTCAGACGCCCATGACTGACCGGGATTGTTGCTATCACTATAACCGTCGTCGCTATCGTAAGGTTCTTCGTTTTTGACACTCATTTCGACATAACCACGTTTGGATCTATGCCGAAGCTGCATGTCGCTTTTTTCGGGAGGCCCCAGCATGTTTATCTCTGAAAATTAGCAAAGATCGTAAGAACCATGGGCCAAAAATCGCTAACTCACTGCCAGGTGAGATGTTAATATGTACTTATTTGTTGACTTTGTTTTGCTCCAACCGAAAATGCGGGGCTTTGTACCGAAGAGGTGGGCGAGCCTGGTGCGGGGTTGGGTATATATACTCGGGGTAATACAGCAAAAGGGACTTCAAAAGTTCATTCTGTCCAAGCCCCAGTTTGGAGTATGTATACGTATTCGATCTCGACGAAACTAACCTGCATGGACGGGCGTGCCAATGAAATGACGAGTATGATACGGCGAGAGTCAGGGGGTCTTAGCTGTAGGGGGTGTGGAAGTTTGTGCACTGCACACCATATTTCACTTCCAAAGAAAATACATTGATTGGGTTAGAGTCAAACAAAACGCACTGACCACAACCTCTTCTCGTTGGACAACACCACACGACTGCTGGGTCGTTCCATGGGCTAGTCTGGGGGCGCCTTTTTTCGCTAGTGCGGAAGCGTCCATAACCTTGACTTCATCTAGCCGAAAACCAACGAATACCAGGTTCTTCCTATCTTGGGTTTAACTGCAAACTGAGATACACACCTACCGTAGAATTTCAGTAACTCGGTTATTCCCATTTCTGTATGCCAGTGCCGGAATTCCGTTTGGTGAGGTTCTCAGGGGAACGATGATCGCACCTGAATCGCCATAGAATGCACCTGAGCAGGTTTGGTTGCCAAGTGCGCTCCCGAGCTAACTGAAATTCTACGGTATTCACAGAACCTCCCTAATGGTTTTTGAGGCGACAGTCATCGGGTTTCAGCGAGACATTGCCAAGCAGCACTTCTGGTTGTACGAGTAATAATAGATCTACTGCCTCCTCCAAATTAGTGCGTGTGATTTGCATTCCGGATCGGTCGTGTGGTATGCAGAAGTATTGCAGGCTGTGTGTCCAATAGCGTCAAGAGAGATTATTCTCCCGCAGAATGGAGTAAAATCAGGGAAGTCACGCACCTTATATGTATAGTACTCTACAGTAGAACACACCTCTGATGGAAATATTATGGAACCCATGATTAGATCACCATGCAACAAAGCCAAAGCGAGCATTGTTTGTTTTGCTACCATACAAAAGTAGAATCTGCACCGTCCACTTCCCATAATCCCTTCCAGATCAATCTCTCCCTGAACATAAAACCTTCAAATTTGCAAGACTGTCAATACTGACTAGGTAAAAGTCGTGATAACAGCCGTAAACCCTCATCTTGATCAGCATTTAGTTTGTGGCGTTACAGTATTCTGTAGAGTCAGTCAGTTAGCTAGTCGAGCAAACCCATGGCTCTGGTATACTCACAATACTCCTTGAAGTGTAGCGAGGGTCTAGCCCCACCAGAGCTGAAGATCCTCCGAATGGTTTCAATTATCTGCTCTGCGACTCCGTTGATACGCATCGCGAAGTCTTTCAGCGCCGACCATGCTTTCTTGAAGAAGCTGGAGATATAATCCGCAACAGTCTTTTGGAATCCCTTTAGTACGTCTATGCTCTGGACGAAGAAACTCGCGGCTGGCTTTTGCTTTTCTCGGGGAAGTCCTCGGAGCTCCTTTTTGTAGTTTTCTGCCACAGTGTAAAGACTTTAACTGTAAAATTTTCCAGCTTCGTTCCTTTTTTCATTGATTTCTTCTTCAATATGGGTATAGTCCCAATCGAATTTGTTGTTTGCCCAATATTTTTCATGTAGATTGTTCAACCAGTTGCAAAATCTTTCGTATATCTGTAATCCCTTCTTGAGCACTCCAACCGATAAATCTTCCAGCACAGACCACCACGATTTCTCTGGCATGGGTTTGTGTTCGGGGTCGAGCACCATCATGATCTCTTGCAAAAATCAGAAAAGAACAAAAACCGTTAAGAATAAACTGTGAACTTACCACTAGGTATGGCGTCGGACCGAACAAGTATGAGGATACGTATGTAGGGGCGTCTAATGGCGGGGAATATATAGAGTTTCGGTGCGTACATATTTAAAGTACATGTTCTATCTCAACATGCGTGCAAGTTATCAGCTGAAACTATATAACAGGATTGGTTGCGTAGATGATATTAATTGGTGACGTATGCCAGTTTCCACAGTACCGTGCCTTGGATCAGGGACAACCCATCTATCCATCCATCCATCCAACGGGTGACCGGTCAACCAGATATGTAAGGTCGCACTTATCCTGCCGCCTTAAAATCGACTTGGAATGTTGTGAACGTCTCGGATGCAGCATATTCCAGGTTGTGTGTCCAATGGCGATGAGAGAGATGTACTCTAACTTTGAAGGCGAATAAAAGACCGCCGTTAGTGTGCATATGCGACCGGCCTCGATGCCAATATACTAGTTACCACCAGATTCTACGGTATTACCGGCCGGGAAGTCGCTGCACGGCTTGCGCCATACAACACAGCTTGAATAACTCCGCCTCAATGTTCTTGATCATGAGACACGGTTCCAGTTTGAACCACGAACAAATATACATCCTGCAATGCAGACCGCCCACCACAAACATTTCAAACCGCTCGATTTCACCGATCATTGGATAGGTATGGTAGAATAATAGCCCTTGGTACAATCATCTACCGGTGGTTGAGCGCGGGGCAGATAAGATTGAATCGGTTAACATTTGAACACATGTATTGATGATCGAAGCCCCCTCTGGAGAGCGCACCATCTTGGGCATAGCTTAATGTTGACGTTTGTTCTGACCTTATTTTCAAGTTAATTATTTATTCAAAAAACCACTTACTGAAATCTCACTTCCCAGCTTCATTGCCTGAGTTAGCGGCTAGTTATCAAAGGAACTACCGTATTATTTGGTGTTATTCGGTATCGCTAAAATTTGTGGAACCGCAAGTGTGCCAGTCACTTAACCACATCCATTTCAGTGAAGAACGCTACCGAATAACACCAGATAACACGGTAGCTACTGTACTTTCCGTTCTCTCGTGCCCAGATTTCTATCCGAGCTCGCAGGCTCGCTCGGCCGCAAAATTTATTTTCGCAGTCTGGGTACGAGAAAATAGTTACTTTCCGGCTGTCAGGGTTAGATACAAGAAAAGTACTTAGAAACTTCAAACCTGAAGTTTCCCGTATGACAGAGCTTGCCACTACCGAATGACATACTAGGCGCTATCAGCATGAGAAAGGATCACAGATTCACAGCGTATGCGGTGGGTCATGGGAGATTGTGAATTAACGTAGACTAGAGTAAAGGCGGTGGTGCCAAGCGGTGGGGCTTGGCACCAATTTTCTGGAATGAAGTTAAGCATACTGATATGAAGCGAACAATGTGGTCCCTCTATAACCCACCATTCCAGATCATAGCGACAGTTGAGGCTAGATACACCATCCTAGGCCTGATCCCATTTTCTTGTTGTATATACTCCAATGCGCAACCCGAGCCAGAGCTAGCTAGAGTGACATAATGCACATATCATTCGTTGAACTATAATGCTCACTTTGCCAATAAACATGTAAATTTGTCTCTCGACCAAGTGGCGTCCTGTGTAATAATATATCGATTGATAACGAGTCGCGGAATTAGCTTATCATGTGTACAAGGGAGCACGCGTGTCGGACCACACGGTACCGTGGAAAATAGGTTTCCATACTTTGGATTTTCTCTCTCAAAGTTGGGCCGAACTCGCCTCCGGCTCCCTCGGGTGTGTAGCAGCACTCGCAAGCTCGCCATACTCCTACCCTCGGCGGGGTAAAATTTCGTGAAGTACGCCTCGTCTGTTATATATAAACTTCAGGGAAAAAATAAAACCCTAACCTATGCCATAATACCAACCACGCGTACTCTCCTTACACTTCTCTACCACGAATTCTTGCATAGGGCCGTAAAGGTTCAAAAGTATATAAGCATCCAAAAGCCGTATTCACTCGGATATAATGTACTGTACCGACAGATAACTAATATACCGTCGCGTGAAAATGACAGTTTTTGCTTTCAAACCGAGGGCAAATGACAAATCTTGGGTGCGAACCAAGATGAAATGACATGTAATGCGAACCATTAGTTTGAAGCCAGTAATATTTAGTACAGCGGAAAAATTCCGGAAATTTTACGGTGGCCTCAAATATGGTTGATAGCCTAAGCATTAGTTACTTAATCAAAAGTTGCGGTGGCCTCAAAGATCAATCGTTAATTGCCCGCCACCGTCACCACCGATGCACCACCACTGTGCTTCACACCCTGATGACAAGATGACCGTACCATTTTGTTTGCGAACTAACCCAAATGACACCCTAAAAGTCGCGTACCAGAAATGCCGTTGACAGATGACGTACATTAGTTATCTGTCGGTACAGTATATCCTTGATATTACCTGTTGAAACCAGGAGTGCAGATACCGACAATAACATTGTGGCTAATTATAAGTATTAAAAAATTATCTACCTTATTCGGGAATTGAAAGCTACACTAGCCTCTTGAATCTGAGTACTTATGCTAGGTAAGAAGTATCGGTAGCCGATGCACAGCCATTGGGAGAGGCGTGAAAGTAATTTAGCTCAGTACGTACTTAGGTATTGATGCATTTTATAGTGATCCCGGCTAGGGCGGCCTCTAATGCAGATCTAGGTGCATCAAATAATGTAGTGAGCATGAAGGTACAAACATAGTCCTTCGTATGACACCTTCTGACTAACTAACGAACGACCGTACAAAATACTCCACTTTTCAGAAAGTGGCGGCAATTATTGGTGAGAAAGAGAAGAAATTTAAGAACCAAAACTGCCTGGTGATGAAGTACATTCGTGCCTTAATGCTCACTACTAGTGTTGGAGCGGACCGACTCGAGCCGCTCGGGCTCGTTAGTGTTCTTGACTCCAGCCAATTCGCACTATTGAAACTCGACTCGGGCCGGCTCGAGCTCCAGCGCTTAAGATTTGGACCCGAGCTGACTCGGCTCACGTCCGTTGTTACTCGCCAGAGTACTCAGATTAGAAACTTTGGATAGGGAACTGCGTTTGAGAATACGCACTTGTGCATGTGGTTATATCAACATTTATTTCCGCGATGAATGCTAATATCGCCAACCGCGGCGTTGGGGATGGCTTTACGGAAGGGTTTCTGGCGAACTGGATGTTGTTGGTAAAGGTTGTGAGTACACCAGAAAGACTTTATGAAACGTCAGCTTTAAGTTAGGGCTCATCTGAAACTAGGGTTTATACGTGAAATCATATATTCTCACTCAATTCTATATCTAAGTCCCCGCCTCCCCCCCCCGCCATTCATATCTACACCCTTATCCTCCTATCCCTAACCCTCCCCCAAATCCCCTCCAACACTTCCCTCTCCTCTACCCCCAATTCCAACCAAACCGGTAAAACAATTCCTTCCCTCCTCACCACCACCTCCTCCCCATCCCTCCACTCCTCCCCATCCCCCTTTTCCCCCACCCCAACCCTCACCTCCCCCACTCCCACCCCCTCCCCCCAAAACCACCTCTCCGGCCACCTCCCCCCCTCCCACCCCCACAACCCACAAAAATTAACCCACCCCATCGCCACCCCCGCCATCACCCCCGTACTCGCCATCACAACGCCCACAAACCTCCACCTCCCATCCACCACCGCCAGGACCGCCGTAGCACCCGCAGGCGGATGTACCGTCTTTGTCACACACATCACCACCGCCGTCGCCGCCACCGCAATCCCTGGCGCCGCCCAGCCAGTCACCAACCGTCCAACCCCCACGCCAATAACCGACGCAAACATCTGAGAAAGCAACAAATTCCTTGGCTGGGCGAGGGGTGATAGTGGGGTTAGGAAGAGGAGGATTGCGGCTGCACCCATGGATCCGACTACGTGTGGGGATAGCGAGAGGAGGTGGGCTATTCCTGTTACGGCGGAGATGCCAAGGAAGGCGCCGGTTGCGGAAAGCGTCCAGAGGACCATGTCTGGTGGTGGTGGTGGTGGTTTATGGGCGTGAGGGGAAGGGACGCGGTGGCCAAGGAAGTGGGAGATTACCCGCGGTAGGAAGGGGAGGATTGAGGAGTGGGGAAGCAGGCGGAGGAGGTGGGTGTCGATGTTGAAGTCTGCCCATCGATATCGCTCTGTAGCGGGTTGGTTTGCGATTGAGGATGTGGATGGCGGGGAAGAGATGAGGGTCATGATGAATTAGTAGATTGGAATTATAGAATGAAAATGTGGCCGCCGGCGAGATCAAGTACTCTCTACGTTCGCTTTCTCCAGGGACTCCGCGGAGATATTCTCCTGTGGATGGGATCTGGATGGAGAAATCGCCAATTACCCGCAATGCTGGTCATACCAAGTTAGCGTTCGCCTAAGCTCTGGAAGTCTGTTTGGAGGGCGGAGCCGAGCGTAGTTGCGAAATTCACTTCGGCTGCGGGTGAGGCGGGTGAGGCAAGATGGCGGGAACTAGCGAGGCAATTGATCGCAGATTTCTTGCTAACGCACAAAATAAACCCTCAGATCCCCACATCGTCTCATATCATAATATAAAAGTTGGGTATTTAGTATTCTACATGGTAGCTTGGGTAGACCGTAAACTAGAAAGGGGAAAAAAAAGTAAAAACCAGACATGCCCCAACCCACCTTACCCCTCCAACCCCCATGGCCAAATCCATTTTCCCATTGTTGATAACCTCAACTAGCTTCTCGTCCTCGTGTATTTTCCTTAAACTCCATAGAAGAACCCCAATATAACTCCAAAAAGATAAGACAGCCCCATGCCGCAACATATAACCCACCCGGTATACCCTCCGAGAACCGCCCATGTACCCCCACAACACGCGTCCCAACGGCTAATCACACAAATAACCAATCCCTCCCACTCCTCTCCAACCACTTCCACCCCTCCTCCTTGGTCCCTTCACAATTCACCCACAACTCCTTCAACACTTTCCCTGCATTCCGGATATTCCATTGCGGAAGAAGATCCCAAACCCTTTCCAACTGTTTAAGTGTCCACTCCTTCTCTTCCTCAGTCCTAGCTCCTGTACCGGCAATAAACACCGGCCATACAGCCCCCTTCAAGAACATGCTCCCATCTTCTAGCGCACTCAGGTGTCTTCTTAGCTCCGAATGATACGGCGACAGCTTGTCGAACGTTGTGACATTTGGAAGCAGCGTTTCAACAGCGTAGATACGCACGGCGCATTTGTATGCATATACCAGCTGCAGGAGGCCTGGGGGGTCGCTCTCGTCGATATCGATACGCGTTGTGATATAAAAGTCAGGAGCGAACGAGTCGATACGCAAGAGGATGCCTTGGCAGGAGCCAATGTATGTGTCTGGATCGTCCTTTTCCGCGGCGATGGGAGACGACGGGGAGCGACATTTGAGGAGGGTTATCGCGTGGATGATCTCGAGAAGTTCCGCGGGGCAGCCGAGGAAGTTGTAGGCCTCGCCGTCGCGAAGGACGGAAAGGAACTCCGGGATCTCGTTGTCGAATACTACCGGCTCGGGTGATGAGCCAAACGCAAGCGTGCGCCCAATGATGTCAACGAGTGTGACGTGGTTCATGAAGATCTTTAGCATCGCCGAGGCACCTTCTGGTAGGGATTCCATCGCGAGGCATTCTCGAATGAGCCGTCGCGCACCCCGGAGGTGAATCTTCCATGTGTCCAGACCACTATCCAGCGTTTCAAAGAAGATAAACAGCATCACCACTGCAAGGGTAGGTTCGGTTAGTATCCCTCTGGTACCGAGCCGTTGCAGGTCGCGGGAGAGGTAGCTGTAGGAGAGACCTTTGTAGGGTAGATGCTTTGTGGCTGGGGTGCCCATGAGGTTGGAGTGGTGCCGGGCGGCGACAGCAAGTATGCCATTGAGGAGTGCCAGGTGCTGGCCTGCGGCGGGAAGGAGGTGTCGGTACGGGTTATCGGAGACACGGTCGAATAGGACGAGGTCACGGGCGACGCGATGCTCAACTGTTGTGTGTGAGAGACGGTATCTACAGCAACGCAGGGTGAGTGCATACAATATTCCATGTAGTAGCGGGCTTCGGAGTTGAGATGCCCATATGGTGAGCCATGTCCCGACGGTATTTGTAGATTCAGAGCCAATTCCCCCGGTAGCGATCCCGCAGAGTTTCGCGATGTGGTAGAGAATCGCCTAAGTGTGGTGACTAACGCAGTGGAGCCGTTATTGCTGCGACCGGGTAGCACGATGTCCTCCACACCCTCTTCTTCGGCACCCTCTTCCTGCTTCACCGGCGTATTGATAGATATAGGCGTTAACGGAGGAGTTGGCGTTGCTGCGGGCGTCACCGTCGCGATCGAATTGCTCCTCACTTGCTGTTTCCGCCGCGCAGAGGTTGTCGTGGGTGAAGATGTAGAGCGCGAGCGGTCATCGCTAGGCGCGGGAAAAGTCTTCCCCATCATCTTCCCGCGCGACGCAACGCCCTTGTTCCACACCAATGGCTTCTTGTAGCCCAGACATTCGAGCTTCGTGCGCTCGCATTTTGCACAGAGCGGGAGCTGGCGGTCGCACTTGACGCGACGGCGTCGGCAAGTGTAGCAGTCGACCGTGGAGGTTGCTGCGGGGGCACCAGTCGCTATCGGAGGGACTATTGTCGCCCTGGGAGTGGGTGGCTGCTGCTGCTGCTGCTGCTGCTGCTGGGGGGCACTGAGAGGGTGTGCGAGGCGGTGACTGTGGGTGTGGCTGGGTTTCTGCGGCTTTGGCCGGCCAGCATCCCTCTCGCGCCGTAGATGCTGGGATGACGTGATCTGCGGCTCCCTGTTGATTCGCTGGATCTGAGAGCTGCCTAACCGGTGATCCAGATGCGATGGGGGCGGCAGCGCTGCAAAAGCCACGTTGGGCGACAGCGGCGAATGGCGCGATTCCGGTGACATATGCGACGTAGCGACTGCGGGGTTCTTGCTTTGCAAATTTGGCGTGTGTGCAGACGCTGCTGATGGTTGGCTGGTTTTTGGGCGGGATACGTGTGTAAAGCGTCTGAGTGGTCGGACCACCAGCCGACCGTAGTGCCCAAGCACAAGGATGTTCGAATCGCCCGTCGATAATAGGAAGACAGGCAGATGGCCCGACAACTTTGTTGCCACTACACCAGTATATTTTGCTATTTCAGCTCGATATGCACTGGCCCTCCTCTTCCTTCCCTCTTCCCCCTCCAGTGGACCTTGGGAGGGCAGAGTGCTGCTGCTGTTTCCGTCGATCGCGAGACCCTCGGAATGAACGAAGGTTTGGGACTTCGTAACGTTGCTACGACTGACGGACAAGACACCCCGCTGACGTCTGAGCTGCTCTGTAGGGGGAATAGGACTCTGTGCTCCGAAGAAAGAATAGGAACAGTCCTCCAACAACCGGTCGGATAGCTGCTGCAAAGTTTCTGTCTGTGTCTGTATCTGTCTGGCACTGGCAACTGGGGCGGGTGCTGCTGTTGGCGCCTGACGACGGCGGTGGTGGTGGTGCTTGTGCGAGGAGAAAAAACGTTTGTCTGGTAATATGGGTGGATGATACTCTGACTCCTGGATGTGGGAAGCAGCAGGAGCAACAACAGGAGTTATGGTTCTCTCTCGCGTTACTCTCTTTCTACGGTGAATCGGCGGAGTGGTGAGAGTCAAGCAAGCTTGCGGGGAGTTGCACGCTGTTAGTCTTCCGAGGAATGTAACGGAGCGAGGGAAATATAGCAGTGAGGATGAGGAGATGACGGTGATGATAACGACGATGAGGCCGACGATTACTGAGCTCCTGGGGGTTGATACTATGTGGATAGGTCTCAATTTACAACACTCGGCTGATGATGAATTGCACTTCTTGGAAGTCAACCTGTCCCCTGTCCTAGCCGTATTATTTTCGTTTCCTTTCTTTTTTGCTCGCTCTGCTTCGCGTGGCTAGATCCAATGTTTCCCCGCGGTGTTGGTGCATCATGTGGGGGGGTGTATGGAGGCGTTGGGTTCACAAAGCTGAATCGACCATAATGACCTCTCCTCCCTTACTCCACCACCATCGCCCATCCTCTATGCTTCAACCATTCAGCCAGCACATCGTACTTTCCCAGCTCACCGCCTGTTTGAGTGCTCGCGACCCACCAACAGCACTCTCATCCCAAACCAGGCGCATTACCGACCTGCCTAGATTAACACGATTATAAGTTACACTTGGCTATTACAACGGAGACTTGAGAAAAGAAGGAAAAGAAGGCTTCAGCGGCAAGGTGTGGGTGCGGTGTGTGA
Source organism: Trichophaea hybrida (assembly GCA_015178995.1). Classification (NCBI taxonomy): domain Eukaryota; kingdom Fungi; phylum Ascomycota; class Pezizomycetes; order Pezizales; family Pyronemataceae; genus Trichophaea; species Trichophaea hybrida. The sequence continues at coordinate 64,930 of WHVE01000611.1, forward strand.
GTGTGTTTTCGTTGCAGGACGCAGTTTTCCTCTTCATGATACGACGAAACAAATTTTGGGTGCAACCCGTAACTTTCCTGCTCGCCTCCACATTACTTAGACCTGCGTCAAACCCGCCATAGACCACTCGCTGCAGGACACGCTGTGAATCAGTCCCTGGGGAGGCACACAAGGGAGGAAGTACCGAGACACACCGTATTGGCGAATTGGTGATACTGCAATCTCCCACATTCCATCCCCCGGAAAAAGTAGAATCCTCCGATTGCCGTCTGCATGAGATTTGCTATGATCGGGGATAGCTGCCGCAATCCGTACCGCCAGACATAGCCACCTGCAGTCATGGAAAGTGGAGACGATATAATCAGCGATTGATTGATAAAGAAATAGACCAATTTAAAGTCACCCTGCAATTCCAAAAGGTGGCGTTTGCTGTTCATATACAATAGGGTTGGTGCGTGATGTGACATGTGACCTAATGGCGGGGCCTCGAGGGAGTGCTATTTTTTTGATGCACACCGGGCTACCCGTCGTCTACAGGGCTCTCTGCAAAAAGGTACATTCTAGAATTCGGATGGCCAATCGATGGCTGGGGTTGCTCTTTGGGTGCTTATCACTGTCCAATGTCCAAGCCCTTTGGCTTGCCTTCAGCCTGTGCCTCAAACGTGGATTAATCCAAACAGCCCGTAGCAGCAGAGCATCAATAGCAACACACGTGGACAGCGAGGAGAGCCCCATTTCTGCTGGGTGACAATGTGCGACGAATACCGCTCGTTGCATGTGAACAGAGTTTCAAAAGCACGGACGCCGGAATGAGGAGGGCGTAACCTTAAGCTCCCCTCTCCCCCTCAAAGGTGCGCTTTTCCCGAGTTTTGCACTATCTGTCTTTCGTTCCGGAGTCTGCCGCCTCGAGTAGACGAGGGGTTGGTGGTGTTTGACGTACATGTTCCGGCAGTTTTTCGTGTTTGTATACAATGACAAGGTCATCAATTATACTCACTTCCCGGTTTTTGATGTGATCATGGTTATGATCATGAGCCTCGTGGACGATTGAGGTGCTAATGCCCGATGATTGATCGCCTACTCTCTCTAACTCGCGCCATGACCCAGAAGGACTCTCGTGTTGACGTCGGTGAAAGTTATCACGCACCTCATCTGAAAAGGGAAAAATCTTGGATCATCATTATCGCTTTGCACTTCCGTTCTTACAACGGCGATGATCCAAACGATTGGTTACTGCTGCGTTTGACCATTGATAACCGAAACTAGAGTACAGCCTACTACAGGCGAGCACCTCCAACCTACATACTACATACTCTACTCTGGACGGGTGCACGAGGACGGTGCTGACACCCGGAGGTTCTCGACGACTGTTCACGGGGGGTAATCATGAGCGAGCTTTCATCCTCGTCGTCGCAGGTGGGTCCTCAAGAGAAGGCTATGGATCTCAGAGAAGCCCGTGCACAAACGATGAAAACTCAAAACGCGAATACTACTGCTGCATTATATACCACTTAAAAAAACCACATACGTGTAACCTGTAACCAAACAATCATGTCCATCTCAACGCTGTGGTACTTCCTCCTCATTCTGTACCTTTCCCTCTCCTCCTCTTCTCCACTCAAGCTAATCCCCCCCCCTCACAGGACGGTAGCATCCGCATGCTCCCTCGCGCCGACATCTCCTTTCTTCCCCCCACCAGCACCCAACCCTGTGACGACGACGGTGATAGCACAGAATGTTTGCTGTGCAACACCCGGGATAACCCGGGCATGTCCAATCGCGCAGTGCCTTCCGCCAACAACTACGACCACGATATCCACAACGCGGTATTCTCCGTGTCCTGGGGAGGAGAAAGCGGTGCACGTGGTGCCGACAGTGACAGTGGAAGAGTGTCTGAGCGCGTGTCCTGAAGTGTGTGCGGGTCCGACGGTCACTATGGAAGTATTTGGTTGATTTTCGGTTGTTATGGATTGCAGTTTGGGTTGGGGAGAATGGATATCGGGTTTCCTGCGAAGGGTTTAGAATACGTGGGTGATTGCAAGGCACGAATGAAGGGTTCGATTGATGATATGGTAAGAATGTTAGTATACTATCTGAGTTCGTGGATTCTGATTCCGTTGTTGGGTAAAGTGGAAAGTTTAGAGATGGATATCAAGAGGAATTAGGATTGGGGTGATTTGAATTGGGTGTAGTGTTAAGGTTTGAGATTATGGCTGGAATGTAGATGTGCTTTGAATTCGTGATTTCCGACCCCTTTTCCGAATAGAATGGAATAGAAAGTTGCAGTTTCATTCCCAAAAGCTGGCGATTCATGAAGTTTCGGTCAATCGTTCGAATTATCCTTCTAGTATGGCTTTTTCTGCTGGTCAACCCATGTCCAGAGTTTACCCAGATCACGCTTTCTAACTCGGTCGATCTAACAAGATGCCAGTCCCCGTGGTAACTAGCGATCTGTTATCGAATGGAGAGCTCGAGGTTGATGCTTGTGGAAGTGTAGACGGCGAATCCGGACGGAACTGGGACAGAAGCAAGGCTTCCAGGCAAAGACACCGACAGTGAGTTGGCAAAGCCTGGGGCAAATTCAGGGGGAAAGCACTGACTAGTATTGATACCTATCGTCCCAAGGCGCGTATTGGGGAGCCAAGAGTCCATCTCTGCTGGATTGAAGCCCACAGTTGATCACACTACTAAGTACAGTAGCAGATCTAACTAGACGAAAAACACGCAAAATGATGATCCCACGAAGCATCAAGTACCCAAAAAGTATAGCAATAGTGATCTTTGCTGGAGCCTTTTTACAATGGTACCTAAGTTTCGGTTAGAAGTGATAATTCCGGAGTGAGATTCGCAACAACTCCGGATGGGCTCTATGACATGCAATCTCACTTTTGTCCCGTTCCGTGCACCATTTAGCAGCTGGAACCCACCTGAAATGCATGCACCTCGGTGAGGCACATATATTATGTCTTGTTATTGGTCTCACATGGAGTTAGGGCCAGGGCGAGTGATACTAAAGCTTCAAAGGCTACCACAGCTTATACACAAACATTGTGTGCAAACCAGTCGGCTGGATGAAATATGAGCGGGCTTATGAACGGGATATCTCGAGACCAATTGAAATTCCACACCGACGCCATCATCTACTTAGCTGTACACGTACATACGGTGTGGCTTTTGCAGTTGGTCGCTGCATCTTCAGGCCCATTTCTCTGCCGTACATACGCTTTGTGTTTCAGCCATCTCAGTCCACACGATTATGGAAAGTGATACAAGGCGTAGGGCTCCCGCCCCGGAGATTTTGCTCATGTAATGGCTTCGTCTTGAGAGCTATAATTAATGAAGAGTCTGCAAGGACAACTCAGATTTTGTTGGGCTTCTGCCGCTTAACCCGTACGCACGGCTCGAGAAAGGATTCGATCATCTGGAAGAGGCGTTTGGAGAGAAATGCAGGCGTCACCAGTCAGGTATTTTTGTGGCTGTTTGGGCTTCAAAGTGCACATATTGGTGTGGTTCGAACCACCGTACCAAGACCTTTCTGCCATACCGTTTTACAGGAGAGGACGGCGAACTGGGTGGGCTGCATGTTTTGCCTTTAATAGTTCCCGGTTTTGTCGATAGGGTGCTTGCAGTCGTAAAAGAGAGCTTTTTTCTGAGTGGATGTATCCTCTGGTTTAGGTGTCATTCCGAATCTTCCCTGGTCCAGACTAATCTTCCATACATCTTGAAATTCTGTACACCATTGCGCGGTCTGTAAAGCGGGGCCGACATATTTGAGACAGCATACAGAAGACTTGATTGCCTCCTGATCGGTGGATGACTGGTAGAGTTCCAACTTGGCTGGTTTAAGCTTCCGCTGACTGCATTGACTGGATCACAACGTTCACTTGATCAATTGCAATCATCCAAGTGGTTTATTTATTTCTCATCCCCCGGCCGCGGCCCGCATTCAAAAGAGATTACTCTCACAAGCGGCCAGTGTATTTGGCAAGTAGATCCGATCCAGTTGTACAGGAGACCACTCGATGACGGGATCACCGCTTGATGCGAACCAAGTAGGACAGCTGAGAAACCAATAAGGATCAACGCCCCTGGAGATAGAGTGACAACATACGTACGTCTGCGCCGACTCCCGGACGGGGAATCGGGTACATGGCACGTCTAGAATTGATGCCACCCAAGCGGTAAAGATGAGGCGAGAAACTGAAAGTCGGTCAAATTTGAATGCTTGTTTGTGCTCTCGTGTACGGGGCTACCGTCCGGTTTGGTAGAACGCGGGTGCCTGCAGATTGCTGTTGGCCGGCTCTTACGATGGAATACACGATGAACTAGGGAGCACAGGAGTCGGTGACTGTTTTATTGATGGCGAATCCACTTGGTGCAGACGAAGCAATTTTCATGCTATGCTGGCCCATTCAGGATACCGCTTGATAGCTGTAACACTAGTTGAAAAGCGGGTGGACCCAGACGCAAAACATGCTTCTGGCCGGTAGCTGGCCCGCCCGGAAAGTGAATCGAGCTCTCGATAAAGCCATCTGCTTGACCATGGGGTTAAGACACTTCATGAAGGGACGATAACGAGACATTGCCGGTGACTGTCCAACTCAGCTGAACAGCTGCTGTACATATCCGGGAGAAACTTTGGAACCTTCCTCTGTACCACGGTATCCAAGATACGACAAGGTTTAGACGAAATTCTGAGCGTGACAGGTTTTTCCATGTCTAAACGCCAATTATAATTAAGGGGGTTCACTTTAGTTGGTTCTTGAGAACTGTCTAAGTAACGATTATTGATAACTCTACGAATAACGGATTTTTTTGTACGGAATAAAACGGCAGTGCTACACATTCATCAAACTAATCAAAGCCGGAACAAAAAAAGCCCAAAAATTCATTGGAAGGTCAATTTACACATTATAAAATGAAAGCGTATGTATTGCATGCAAGAATGAGAACAAATCGCAATAATTAATGTGAGTTCTCCGTGAAGCGTGCACTGACATCCAAAGATTTATCTCCACAGTACTACAAAGCCGCTGGGCACAGTGAAAGGACAATGATTGGCAGTTAGTTGGCGGAAAGGAGGCAATTATTCACGATATGCGATGATGTTCAATCAACTAATCAATGCAACCTGTTGAATCCTTGGCCTATTTGTAAACCTATACAGCACTGTCCGTTGGCCATGGCGTCTCTGAATATACTGGTATGTGTAAAGGGCTAGCTCGCTAGCGCTAATCTAAATTAACTTCATACTGTAGCGAGCGACGAGGTTCGGACGTACCGCATCATGGAGGGTATGTCCGGTAAGTAAATGTACGAAATAGTCACGCATCACAGAGGCTTCGTACGGTAGCTTTGTTTGTTTTAATCATACTGTATTCACTCTATTTAGAGTATGACAGACCCAAAAACACCTCTGCCTCTGGGCAAGCCGGCTAGATGGTGAAGCTACCCATCATCCCTTCTGACAAAAAAGCAAAAAGATCAATCCGAACAAGAAAAACAAATGAAAAGAGTAACCACTGAACCAAAAGACCTCACTCCTCCACTCCTTTGGGCGGGAACTTCCTGACGTTAGTAGCCACCAGGAAGTCAATCACCACTTGGTCGTACTTCTCCATGGACAACAGCTCAGAGACCTGCATGTATTGGCATCTATCTGCTCTCTAGCCCATGGTCGTCCCCACTGCTTTCCAAAGTGTTTTCTGCTGATTTTTCCATCGGATGCAGTGGTGAAAGAGATGTTCCTGTGTCTGCACTGCTCCACCTGGATCCCCAGTCCGCACCACCAGTACTTGTTGTCATTTTAGTACTTGAACAATTTCAAGTATGTGCCAACTGATGTGTGCCTGGACTTCAGTCAGTAAAACCTTGCCACCAGTGCTTTTACACTAGTCATTGGGAGAGGAGTCATGCTTTGGGCCTTGCCATTCAGTCTGTAGCTGAAGTGCTTGTTATATTTGTTGGCCTCTTACTGTGCCTTCACCCCAAACCTTGCTTAGGAGATTTGTTTGGTTCTATTCGCCACTAAGATATATACTCACACATATACCATAACTGCGCTGCTGTCTTCTTGGGGCAGGTTTAACTGTATTGTGAAATCTGCATGTACTTTGAGAGCTGTTGAAAGTGCTGTATACTTTCCAACTTTCGACTGCATTCAGGTAACATTTGCTGTGTTTTTTCTTTTGCAATGGTAGTCATTGCATACAACAAAATCAAGGAGTTTTCAGATGTTATACTTAGTAAAATACCTTTGGAGCGGGGACACACATGATTACTCATGACTGCCTGATTAAGATGTCAGCAGCTATTACTTGTCTCGGAGAGCAGAGTGAAGCTAGCGAATATATCACTCCAAATAGCAAAGTTACGTTCCACCAGATACAGCTAGAAAATGTACTGCTTCGAATAGCAAAGCTACTCTCTATCCAACCAAGCTAGAGAATGCACCACTCCAAATAGCGAAGCTAGAAAATGTACCACTCCGAATAGTCAAGCAACTCTCTACTGAATAAAGCTAGAGAACCCACTACTCCAAATAATGAATCTAGAGAACACACTGCTCTGAACAATAAAGGTGGAGAATGCATCACTTTGAACATCCAAGCTACTCTGTATTGAAGATGCGAAATGTACCACTCCAAAACAGCAAAGCTACTCTCAAACAAACAAAGTTCATTGGCCTGGAGGTCACAAGAAAGACAGGATACCAATGGTCCGGAGGCAGATGCCGCAGGGCTGATATCATAAAGAATAGCATTGGTCTGAGTATAATTTCATAACTGTTAAGATGATACAATGATCAGGAAATGGAGGCCAGCAGTAGTTGCAAAGAAAAAGGTATGGGTTTGAAGGTGGTACAGGAGCTCTAGAAGTATGTGTATATCAAGGGTTCAGGGCTTGGTGTTGAGGGTTCCGGGCTCGGGGTTCTAGGGGTTATATAATCCAAGAGTCGGAAGGCTCAAGAGTCGAAAATAGCTTGGAGCTAAAGAAACGAAGACTGTACACAAGAGACTCGATCCAGAATCACCAACTGTGCAAGAAGTCAAAGTCAAAGCTAATAGATTGTTTTATAGACGAGAGAACGAGTCAAGAAACAAACTTATCCTCCGCCGAACGCCTGGTTTATACACAGTAGTTTCACTCATTCCACAATTCATCCGAACTCCTGCTTTCTTTGTATACCGCTTTTGTACGATTTTGTCGTTTTCCGTCAAACTCTATTTCGAAACCTGATTTCGTTCTTGTCATGCTTTAGCCTCTGTTCGAAACTTGATTTTATTTTCATTATACTTTAGCCTCCGTTCAAAATCTGATTTCCTTCTCGTCGTGTTTTAGCCTTTGTTCGAAACCTGATTTCATTCTCGTCATGCTTTATTATTCACCGATCAACCCTCCACCATCATTCATCACTCAACACAACTGTGACAGTAGCTTCCCCCTCTCCAATGCCGAATACCTACAAGGTTCAAAATCCGGGCTTGCCAGATTGTCTTGTGTGAAAATTGTCGATAGCCTTAAGGCCCTCTACATTGGTCACGGGTTGGCAGCTGCACTCGTCGTAGCCCCTCCATTTTACCCAATACTGCAGCTGCCTCCGGAACAGTCCTGAATTGTCTATCTGCTCAACATTGTACTCCACTTCTCCGTCCACTATGACTGGTGGTAGTGGTTCTTGTGTTTGATTCGGGAGGTAATCCTGGGAGGTCTTTTCTAGTGTGGATATCTATTGAACATCGTGAATGTGTAGTTGAGTTGGTAATTTAATCTTATAGGTCTATGGACTGACAATGTCACGGTTGTGTCGAGTGAGGATCAAAGAAGGAATAAGGATCGATGAAAGGGAAAGGGAATACGAAGGGAATCAGGTTTTGTTCGAAAGAATCAGGTTTTGTTCGTGGAAATCAGGTTTTGTTGGAAGGAATCAGGTTTCGTTGGTTGCGTTGTGAATGTGGCGTGATGGTTATGGCGTAGGCCGCGGACTGAAAGTGTTGCGTACATAGTTGGGTGGAGTTAGGATGTATTTTGGAACGAGTGAGCAAAGGTGACGACGGTCGCGTTAACTGTATATAAGGATGCTGGATTCGCGGAGGATAGGTTTGTTTTTCACTCGTTCTCTAGTCTACAAAACAATCAATAGCTTCGGCAACAACCTTTGTTCACTTCTGTGATTCCGGAATTTGAGTCTCTTGCTTGTTACGCAGTACCCGCGATCACTGCTCACCCCACAACATCTACGTCTTAGTTTGGTTTTTATAACCCCTAGAACTCCGAGCCTTGAACCCTTGACAGAAGAACGAGTCTATAATCGATTCTACTGGTGATATTTCAGTATATGTGCCACTACTCTCATCGAAGCGGTTGTTACTTTTGCCATAGACCCTGCAACTCCCTTTGCTCCGTGTTTAAATCAGTTGGAAACTTCGAAAGTAAGCTCACAGTACACAGCTTTTGGAGACACTCCTGCGTTGTGTGCCTGTGGAAACATCGACAAGAAGGATCCACGCTGTTTTAGATGCCAGCATACGACAGCAACAAACCTCAACAATCCCGAATCAATTTCCTCGACCTAGCTGGTCGAACCCTCAACCTCTTCGAACAAGAACCCCTGAACGCTTTTGATAGCATCGACACTATCCTCAATGAACCCGAGGAACCCTTGGAAGCATACTTCTGGGACGAACCACAAACGGTATCGCCTTGGAATAGCTACTGGACAGAAGCAGCAAGCAACGGAGGAGGCCTCCAAATTGATGACGCCGTATTCAAAAACTTTTGGACCAAGTACTACGGTCTTCACGTTGATTGCCAAAACGAAGAACCGTGCTACTGCGAACATAACTGCGGAGGAACACATACAACAATTGGCAGAGCAGCAAAAGCTCAATCAACGATATCAGAATCTACGATCAAGGCAACACAAAAGAAAATACAAAGCCAAATCTCGTGGGCGGATTACAACGAACGAAAGGCGAACCAGGGAAAGGGAGTTGATCACGAGTTACATCCGGCTCCTTTACCAACTCCGCTGATCATCGTAACAACACCCAGCAAACACGAGGTGTTCTTCTGGTAGATGGTCAACCCATTTCTAGAAGCAGAAATCGAAGCGGCAGTTCAACAAATCCAAGGCAACATAGACAAAGTCAGAGACTGTTTGTCAGAACCTCGCCTCCTCACGGCCGCCTCTCTACATCATCAGAAAGATGTCCGGAGAATCTTCACGATCGACTCGCGATGTCACGTTGACCGGAGCCTTACAGATGGAGCTGGAAATCGTGGCAACAAAAGATATAGAAACCATGAGCGAGTTACAGCTCAGGGAGCACATCGAGGACATCAACAAAGGGCTGAAAGCAATAAGCCAACTACCAACGACCAGCAGATTGAACGAATTGCTCAAGGAACAGCAATCGGTGAAGAATGCGGAAATACGAATATCGGAATTGTTGGCAGAAGGAGAAAAAGTCGTGCAGGAAAGGGACAATCTGAAGCAGGAAATACTGCTTACTCAACAAGCAGCGGCAACAACAGAAACACCGCAAACATGCAGTCATGGGGACCTGGTTGAAGAAATCCGGATCCTAAAACAAGCATTGGAGGAAGCAAATCCAGACCTGGCGGAATTGAAACAAGATCTGGAAGATGCTCAAGCTCAAATGGAGAAGTTTAGAGATCTGGCGGAGGAAAATCGACAACAGGTAACCAGAATCCTGAAGTTAACGGAAGGAAGAAGGGGAGAAACAGGAGAAAGGACGGACAGGGAGGAGCGAGAGGAAAAAGTGAACGACATCACCAGCTTCTCAGGAGAAGATAGGAAGGAACTTCGAGGGTGGAAGGTGCAGCTGGCATTAAAGATAGCCGGAAAACCGAAGGCATTCAACAACGAACAGAAGAAGCTGAGGTATGCTGTTGGATGTCTGAAAGGAGTGGCTCTGGCACAGTTAATGCCACACTGTGACGAAATCTCAGGGGAAGTCAAACTCAATACCCTGAAAGACCTAGTTGACCTGCTGGATGTAGCATTCGGAGATCAAGACAGAGCAGCAACAGCAAAGAGAGAACTCGAGAAACTCAGACAACGAGACCGCGAATTCTCCCAGTACTACGCAGAATTTCAAAGATACGTAGTAGACACTAAATGGAACGAAGATGCACAATTGGACGCGTTATGGAAAGGGCTGTCCAACGAACTCAAAGATTCCATACAGCACATCGAGGAACCAGAAAACATGATCGAATTCGTTAAGATGGTGTTGAAAAGGGATTCACAGCTGAGGAGAAGAGCCGCGGAAAAGAAATCTGGAAAGTGGGAAGGATATAAAAGATCCGATACAACGACCAACACCACATCTGCCCCAGATGCAGCACCTGCAGGGTCAGTCGCAGGTTATCACGGCCCCACTCCAATGGACTTCTCAGCAGTCAAGGGAAAGAAGATTACACCTGAGGAAAGGAGGAGACGAAGGGAAGGGGGACTATGTATGTACTGTGGGGATAGCAGGCACGTTGCAGCATCATGCCCAAGAAAGTTGAAAGCGGCATCAGGACAAACCGAGGTGTCACCTTTTAAGAAGGCAGCAAATGAGGGAGATGCAGATTCGACAACAGGAATGGGAAAAGAAGTGGAATCGGGAAAAGTTTAGTCCAGTGCAAGAAGGATGGCAATTGCGCTGGAAACGAATCTCCTTTGTCAGTTAATGCTAGTTTTGGTATTTCGCAGATTTCTATATCAAGGGCAGAAATAAAAGAGTCTTCTATGGAAAGCAAACATCTCGTTGTGAAATGCTCGCTGAAAATAGAAAACAAGATCATTGATCCCACGCTTTGATAGACTGCGGAGCTACTGGAATAGCATTTATTGACAAAGATTTCGTCGGCCATCATCAGTTATTGGAACAAGAATTAAAGGAATCAAGAGAATTAGAAGTTATAGATGGAAGGCCCATCGAATCAGGAATCATCACCACTATGGCTAAATTGAGCTTAGGCATACGCGGACATCAGGAGCAGCTACCAGCATTCGTTACGAAACTCGGACACTATCCAATCGTACTTGGATTACCATGGCTACAACTCCACGCTGTTACAATCAAATTCCAAAAGAAATGAATAGGATTCGAAAGCAATTACTGCCAGAAGCACTGTCAACATCATTCGAGCGTATGGGTATGGAGAAATCATATGGAAACAACGGAATCTGATGGATCAAAACTGGATATATGTGCCATAGCAGCAGCCCCATTTATGAGGCGGAATAAAAAGGAGAAACTCAAGGTGTACGCGGTAACCTTATACGAAATCAACAAGGCCCTAGAAGTCAAGGACCTTCAAGAAAAACCGCTGGAACAGTTAATTCCTAAGGAATATCATGAGTTTCTCCCCCTTTTCGATAAAGTAATCGCTGAAAGACTACCACCACACAGACCGTACGATCATAAGATTACACTCCAAGACGGATTCACACCACCCTTTGGACCAATATATAGCCTGTCAAGAGAAGAACTTCAGGTCCTGAAAGAATGGATTGAAAAGAATTTGTCAAAAGGATTCATGAGATCGTCATCATCACCATGCGGAGCACCGGTGTTGTTCGCACCTAAACCAAATGGGGGCTTACGACTGTGCGTGGACTATCGAGGACTCAACGAAGGAACCATAAAAAATCGATATCCATTACCATTAATCCAAGAAACTTTGTTGAGATTGTCAAAAGCCAAGTGGTACACCAAGTTAGATGTCCAAGATGCCTACAATATGATTCGAATAGCAGAATGAGACGAATGGAAAACGGTGTTTAGGACCCGTTATGGTCTGTTCGAATCCCTCGTTATGCCCTTCGGACTCACCAATGCACCAGCCAGCTTTCAGGAATTCATCAATGATACTCTTCGCCCCTTTCCGGACATCTTTTGTACGGCATTCCTGGACGACATCCTCATCTACAGTGACAGTTTAAAGGAACATAAGGAACACGTCAGAGCAGTAATGTCGACGCTTAAGGAGGCCAGTCTGTATCTGAAAGCGGAAAAATGCGAGTTTCATCAACAGGAGGTGAAGTACCTGGGATTGATAGTTGGGGTAAACGGGATTAGAATGGATCCAGAAAAAGTAACAGCGGTGAAGGAGTGGGAAGCACCTGGCAAGCTCAAGGAAGTTCAAGCGTTTTTAGGATTCGCCAATTTTTATCGAAGATTCATCAGGAACTACAGCAGGGTGGTCCAACCGTTGACAAAGCTAACGAAAAAGCTGGTATCATTTCACTGGGGACCCGATCAGAAACGAGCCTTTGCGGAGCTAAAAGAAGCATTTACAACAGCACCAGTTCTAGCACATGTCGACTATGAGAAAGAAATCGTTTTGGAAACCGATGCCTCGAGCTATGTGTCTGCAGGAGTACTATCCCAATACGACGATCAAGGAATCCTTCATCCGGTAGCATTCTTTTCGAAAAAACATACACCGGCAGAAGAGAATTACGAGATTTACGATCAAGAACTGGGAGCCATAGTCAAAAGTCTGGAACAGTGGAGACCAGAATGCGAAGGGTCAGTACATCCTATCAAGATACTGACGGACCACAAGAACCTTGAATACTTCATGACGTCAACATCAGCAAAAACACTTTTGAAATTCTGAGGTTTCCGAGGTTTCTGCCGGGTTTCCGAGGTTTTTGAAATTGGCTCGTGCGATAATTACTCGAATGACCTTTCTGAAAGGTTGTTGACGTCGCTGAGGCATGCGATCATGCGGCTTCGTCGCTGAAGTCTCTCTGTGCACAGAGAGGTCTCTTCGTTGCCATGCAACTTTGTCAACTCATTTTGACGTTTTTGGACTTCCCAATTGAGTTCTCGCTTCATACTTAAATTTTGATTTCACGATATCTACATTATTTTTGTTTCACACAATCTGTTTCATCACAATTTCTTCGCGTCCAAACAAATAGATCACGCGTTGCACCACGAGGTTCAATTATAAAATCGTAAAATATTAATCTGCTTTCGAACCTTAGATAATAAACAAAGATTTTTCCAATTACATCCGGTCCCATAAGCGCGTTCTGCACTCGTCACGTCAAGGGATCTACTAGTCATAAAACAAGTTGAACGCGTTCAAATCAATTGTGTTATTCACAAACCATCTATTGTTATCGTCAGCAATGTCATATGGAATGAGATGGGCAGCTCGTTCAATCAATCTGAGAGGTACAACGTAACGCGATCCAACGCAGAAATTAGGCCTTCGTCGAGTGGAATCATCCTCCTGAGGTTTTTCCTGCACCGTCAACAGGCCAGAAGGTTGACGGATCGGACCTGGTATTAAAGTAGTGACAAGTGCTAAAGGAGTCACGACCCCGAACTTGCTCTCCTGAGCGAGGAATAGACAGTTTAAACGGGCTGGTATTCTTCCCCGAGTGGATGCAAAGTTTCCTTCCACATACTGATTTGGCCGAAGAAATACATAGTCATTTCGTGCCCACTTAAACTTCCGCGACGGTTCAGTGCCTGTGCATCGTACGACGTGTACATCTTCTTCATCTCCTTGGAAGTTCGCAACCGGTAGAGCAGCAGCAGTGTAGCGAGTGTAGGTCGCCTCGCCCAGGCGAGCAAATGCTTCGTTATTGTCAACAAAAATCGGGATATCGCTGAAGCGTTTGAAACTCCATGCGATGAGCGTTTGAAGCCATCCTTTAGGTAATCCACACCATGCAGCGAGCTCAGAAAGAGTCTTGACGTCTGTACGAATGCCCTTCAGCTTTCGAACCGCAGGAAGTTTGTTTGGAGTTGTATTATCGCCCAGACGAAGCATCTGCGCGTGGTGATTGAGGTTTCGGAATGCAAAGAAGTCTCTTCGTGTGTCCTTACGCAGAATCTGCTCGGTCGCCTCGTTTCTATTTGATATACGGTATGCAGCCTTTATGTCCATCATCGCATGCTCCGGAAGTTCGGAGCTAACATTTGATAGGTGGCCAAGCTGGCGAATATGATGAGAGAAGTGAGTTAGGAGATGCATTTTAACGAAGTTGAAATCAGATTCCTCACTGAGATTTGCTTGAACTTCGAACTCGATCGTTTGCCTATCTTGCTCGATACGACGCGTCTTTGCTGTGTTCGACAGTGATCTCCAGCCTGGTTCCGATTCTCTTCCCAATCTCAAATCTTCTGATAGTTGTTTCCTCAACGCCTCTGCAACCTTTTTCTTAGACTTTGTCGCGCGGAAGCGAGCGAATACTTCTTTTGAGCGGTGAAAATTGGCAAGATAACCTTCCATATATCCGATGGTTGCGTCAGTGTGATTGTGGTACTTTGTCATGAGATGGAAATAAATTAAGCTTTTAACGCAAAGTATGGCGTCTCTAAATGGTTGCCGTTGTTCGGAGCTTGGTTCCAATCGACTCGATACAAAGAGTGGCAGAAGCGTTCGACCGAGCATCCTCATCTCCTTGCCTTGCCATTGTGTAATTGCAGTATATGGCTTTGTGAATGGTGTAAATCCTGGGTATGGTGACATTTGATGCCAAATCCGGTTAAATCGGTCCATCCGATTGTGATGTTCAAGAAATGGAATTACCCAATCCATCAGATGCTTCAAGATGCCGAGGTAGATGGTGTGAAGCACGTCTGGTACTAAGAGACTCACCCAATCGAGTGACTTAAGCGCCCAGAAGACTCCTTCAGTTTGCCGAACGCCTCGATCGTCCAAGTATTGGCGGGCAGCATCTCTTGTTGATCGAGCGACATCTGTGTTGGTTGCGGTAATCAATTTCAGGAAGTAGTTAGCAAAGTTTCTCCGAGGTGCAGGCGAAGAAGCTGCGCAACCGAACGAAGCCTTTGGTGCTTCACAAACGTGACAATGACCGGATTGAATTGAGTGGAGGTTGATATTCTCTGAATAGTCAGCCGTCCATGCACATATGACGGGAAAGCACAATCGTGTATATCCATCCGAGCATAACATATGCCTGCCATGCTCAGATACTTCGTCCAGACGCGTAAATATTAGCTTGAAGATGCTTCGTAGAACCTCTCGATTATAGTCCTGTTGCTGTTTCAATGCCTGGGTTTTGCCAGGCCCTTTAAAAGAATGCTTCGGTGGAACCGGAAGAAACGCTATCATGACGCAGCACTTCTTCGTTGGCTTGCATCGTTCAGATGACCGAATGTTATCCAAGCTCAGGTATACAGGCCATTCCTTCTTATTGCCAGAATAATTGGTGAGGTGAGTCTGATCAGAGCTACCGAAAATTGGAATAATAGTGCTGCCGACAGGTTTTAAATTCTACAAATGCTTCGTCAGCTTGGACGCGAAAGCTACGCGTCTGAAAGAGCAGAATAAAGTACACACCTGTTGATTCCACCACCAGTCTCCCGTATGGACTTCGGAGTAGATTCGTTCACCCACCTTGTTATACTCCTTTTTCGGTGCGTATGTCACATGGTCTTTATAAGCCGGTTGTCGGAGGAGAAACTCAATGCCAGTTATCGGGTCGCGATAAAAGAATCGCGTGTACGAAGGAAGGCCTCCTGCGTTCGAACGCGTGAAAGACACCTTGCCCGTTTTCCATGTTTGCATTCCGAGGTCATAGGTCATGTCATCGATTCTTTTGAAGAGTAGGTGAGAAGAAGTAAAAGGTTGATTGGCATCAAGTTTCAAAAGGCTATCAACTGCAGTCTTGGTGATTCGGTTCTTAACTACCCATTCGGCGAATCGATACTCCCTCTCACTTGAGAAAGGGCTCCAACCTGTAGATTCCTCGTCTAGTAGAAGAAACGGACCGTCAAATGGCTTTCCAGGTTGCTTAGCATTTAGCCCCTCAGATCGAAGTTCTGTTGAATGGGAAGCTGATGGCTGCACCGCTTCGGTCCACGGTTGATCGTTTTCTTCGTCGCTTGAGGCGGATCCTGCGTCGGGAGCATTAGGCTCCTCGTCCTCGTCAAAGTCGATCTCGGGCTGATCTTGCTCTGGTATAAGAATAAATCCGTCTTCGAAGATGTAGCCCTCGTCTGCAAGCGTGTTTCGCGCGATCGTTCCGACTCTTTCTCCGTGAACATTTCGCAGATGTGTAAAGATGGACTTTAGATAGATGTACGCTCGGCCACAGAACATCCACGTGATTCGGGAATTCATGATATCAATGAGGCTTCAGAGGCTGAGTAAAGAATTCTGTTTCTAGTCGAAGAATTGACTCGGTCAAACGAAAGCATCATACGTAAGACCAATTGATTGCATCACGTGATTTTTAACGTCAGGTCTGGTTGCTTTCTTTTCTCAGGGGTCCGATCGCAGAAAACTTCACGAACCTACGAACTCCCTACAAACGACAATATCTAGACGATAATATCACTTGAGCGGATTCACAGCGTTGAAAAGAGGGTAAGAGAGCAAGATTCTGCTCGTCGGGC
>WHVE01000612.1:0-81299 GCA_015178995.1 Trichophaea hybrida
GGAAAATGATCGGGGAAATGGGGTACATCATATCATGGCCGAATACAATATGATCGAAACAAACAAACAAACATGAGAACAAATGGATAAAACTGTAGTTATGAAAGTAGTACTTCGATCTTGATCATATCTTGAGATTGAAAATCATCATACTTGACCAATCGTCTCTCGTCTAGTTCACGGTCGTTGTCTGACGTCACTTGGTGTTTTGTCCACTATCATTCGACATCTCTCACTCATTCCTCGTGGCGGTGTTGCACACACATATGAACCGATACAGACTGGTACCGCTCTGTAGTGCAGAGTAAGAGTAGATATGGTTGCACACGAGACTAAGTGATGAAGTCATATCATTCAAATGTAAGTAAGATGATTGCTGGTGTGCAATTGAACTCCCGCGAGGTGACTATATCCCGGGCAGTTACCCGGCGCTGGCCGGCCGCCATTACATCATCCCCCTCCTAGCTGCAGATCCCTGGGCTGCTATACGAACATGAGAAGAGCAGAGAAGAAGAACCAGGCTCATATGTCCTCGTATGGCCTCATGAATCCTGCAACCGTTCGGTACTTGTCACGGGTGACATTTGGGTGGATCCGGCTCACGGGAAACTCCACCTCCAGTGGTAGGTGTTAAAACCCCATGCCGACGCCCTGTATACCGGGCGGACATTCAATAGGACAAGAGAAGAGAAGAGAAGAGAAAAGAAGGAAACTTCTAATCGGCCCAAAACACCTCCAAGTCTCTGAATCCAAGCCGTTCTCGCAGCTGGCATCGCTCCAATTCCACCTCCGAATCTATCCCCGAAGGGACTTCCTGCTGATCCATATCTCCGACTCTGAGTTCACTTGCCGCCCTCCGGATCGGAGCCATTGCTCCCGCTGGTGGAGGTCATCATCATGGGCTTCCGCCATCGATCGTTCGTATCTAATTTCTCTCGTTGAGCACATTTCAGTCTTGAGGTTGGCCAACATTGCCAGTGAAATATCCCTCGGGCCGATTGGCCTCTGATTCATCTTGGAATTGTCTCTGCAGCAGTCAACTGGCTTCAATGGGTATACTCATCTTGAGTATAGCTGTTGAATAACAGGCCATGCTTCTGAGGCTTCGAACTTCGGTTGCTGTTTGACTCTGCCCTTTGACCTTGCCATTCGAGTTCGGTTGCAGGGCAAAAAAGTGTGCGTTGGCTCCAGGTGGAGCTCAAATCCGAGTATACCATCATGTAATCCTTCGAGTCCATAGTTCTGAAAGTCCAAGTGGACTTTCAATATCTGCGCATCCAAACTTCTAAGCCCAACGCAGACCTCATCGGTGATAGCCTCCGTGCTCGGCATTGTTGGTATGTCCAATTGATCGACTCCAGATTGATTCATATATCGGCTATCCGAATTTTTTCGTCTTCAACTTTGGGTTACCATTCAGCTTGACGTCCAATGGTGGCTCGTTGATTGCTGTCGGATTCCATACGCTCTTTCATGTTGCGGTATCTAACTTGTAAGCGTGTCATTAGGTTATACACACAAAGTAATCAAGTAATCTTCTGTTCGAGATGCCTCAAGGCATCCATTCTGCGATTGTCATGCTTACGATTTCTGAATTCGTGGACCCACTGAAATCTTGTATTTGCAAGTTCTATTCATCGGGTCATGTTCATGGACACGACCCCAAAACGGCTTTAGCATTGTGGTATTTGAAAGATGCTTCTCTCTTGTTGGAATCTAAAAATGGCTTTAACTGAGGGCGGCAGAGAGAAGCCCGTGGAACCACTCTCAAAAGGCAGTATTCATTGATACCTCTTAATTGTAAGCATTTCGTACAAGGCCATAGTTACCATATGATTCGATGCGATTGCGTTTTTGGCTGAGCCCAGTGTTCCTAAGCGGCCCGGCCTCCATTTTGAAAGCCTGTGCTAGCGGCGGCCCGGCCCGGCCTGGGTCAAAAGCCGGCCGGCCGGCCGCCCGGCCTGCACGTGATTGAAAAAACTAGCATTGGCCTGCATCGGCCTGCATAAGCCTTGGTCTGGTTGATGGATGGAATACGGCAATGGCAGGGCTACGATGATTGAGTTGGATATAGATTATATATCGTACTTTGGAGACTTTTTTAGTATAGGCAGCAGAGAATCTTTCGAACAAAATATTCCGTTTAGGCTTAGTTCCGCCAAGAAAAGCCTGCAGACCGCCAAGAAAAGCCGGCCGGCCGCCAAGCGGCCGCCAAGAAGCCTGCAGGCCCGGCCCGGCCTTCATTTGAAAGCCGCCGCTAAGGCCGGCCCGGCCCGGCCTACGCAAAGCCGGCCTGGCCGGGCCGCTTAGGAACACTGGCTGAGCCACATCGCGGTAGTCATCGTACGCCCATTATGAAGTCCAGCCAATTCGTATTGGGTGCAGCTTGACATTTCAATTGCTGATGTATGTTCGAGTCAGTTCACAGAGAATGTCAACCCGTGGAGTGACTAATCAGTTCACGGAGTCCCACCTTCAGTGAACGAACCCGTCAGTTCACGGATCCGTGAACTGACCAGTGCTAATTATGCTCAACCAAAATTAACAGCTACTTCAATCGCAAAGCTATGTATATATGAAATATGCATAATTCATTGTGCTTTCAATTACCGGTCTCTGATTTACCATATCTCTAATATTGATAGAATGGTTGTGGAAAAACATCAATTTTTGGCATTTTTTGGGTGTGTTTTTGAAGCTGCTCTATCAATTTTAAAGATATCATAAATCAAAGACTGGGAATTGAAAAGGCAATATATTTTGCATATTACTTATATACACCGCTTGGTGATTGGACAAATACTCGCAGTGTAGGATGTAGGTATTGGGTCAGGGTTATGCTCCGAGTCACAGGTGGGCTCGACACTGTATATACTTAGTGCGTGGCCTCCGGAGAATGGAGGACATGTTTCCAGTCAACTACACCTTGGTAGCAACACGTCAACATCCTCTGATGCCTTTGATTCCAGTGCTTTGGCAGCGACAATTCGAACGCAATCAAGCTGATCGAGATGACCTACAAGAACTTTACACAGTGACCCGAATCCGCACAGGTTCTACTGAGACCCACAAATGGTCAAAGAGAGATCACCAGATACTATACACAAGACGACAAACGAAACCATGTGCGAGAACACATGCAAGAATGAGAGACAGTCACCCATAGCAAGAGACAGTGACCCAAAGAAAGAGGCAGTGACCCAAAGAAAGAGACCCAAAGTCAGGTTCAGTGACACCGAAAAGAGTGTTGAGGCAGAGCATGATGCCACCTCAGCCGGACGTGAGCAGCAAAAGCAATCACAAACGGTAGTACCACGACCCCGAGTACCCGGGGGAATCAGTCAACTTCTTGCGAGGCCCAGATGCCAACGACGCGAGAACAAATGAATTCACCCAGTATCACAACTCGATCGTAGAGGGAGCAGTCAACGGTTCAGAGGAGGTTGGGCGGTGGAGACAGTACATCACCGTGGAGAAAGATTGATGGGTGGAATGCTTCGAAGAAACAGAGGAGCAAGCAATGGAGCACTGACCATTGAAGGCAGAGAATCAACAGCTACGAGCAGAGACAAATGGCAGGAGAGAGGATGAAGCAGATCCGACAACGTGAGAGGCACTTGTGGCAATAGCACAGGCGGAGGAGGCACAACAGAAACTAGCCCAACTCAGAATGCAACTGGCCGAAGTGGATGAAGCCACAAGAGCGGCGGAACACGCGGTACGAACAATGATGTCAGTCAGTCCACCATATCATTCATACGATAATGCCGGAACAGGGACAAGAATCATGACGTTCACAATCAACCCCGAACCACTACCGGTATTCATGGGAGACAGAGATATGCAGATCGTGGGCGACTTCATCAACAACCTCCAAAGCCAGTTCGAAGCCCGCTGTTACACAATTGGATGGCTTACAACCAATGTCAGCAGAACACCAGCTGGGGGCGGCCTCGCCACCACTACGACAGTACACAATGGACGAAGGTACCCCAAGAGCTGATGGCTGGACCCCGTATGCCCTGCTTGATCTAATGGCGACTGCCGGCAGGTGGGGGACATACAAGTACCTGAATAGCCAACCGTACCCAATCTGGGACAATTTATGCAGGAGACTGAAGGAGGAGTTCACTCTATTGGATGCACTGCAGAACTTGGTGGACGAGTATCAATGCCTCACGATCACGGCGAAGTGGCATGTGGCTACCTTCAATGCGGAATTCCGGCTGCTACGACTACTATCTGACCCATACGCGCCGATGTCTCAACAGCAGCTACAATAAGCTTACATGTCGAAACCAGGACCGAATAAGGGAGCCAACAAATCGTTCATCCAATATTCCCATTTCACGAGAGAGATGGGTGGAGAACCGACATTGGAAAGGTCAATGGTGTTCATAGCCGACTCTGACACCACCAGCCCACCCAAAAACCACACTAAGGAATCCGAAATCTTAGCGATGTATGGTAGAAATATGAACCGCAAACGAGGCAACTACCAAGGCAACCCACCCCCACTAGCATGCAATGAATGCGCTCTCTGCCAGAGCACGGATGGGCACTGGGCGTATGACTGCCCAAACTGAGAGATATCAGCCGAAAGTAACGGTGGAAACAGTGGTGGTCAAGGAGGTCATGGAGGATATTGCGGGGGTCATGGCAGGGGTTAGCAATGGATCCGGATTACCCGCCCTCGGTCCGGTTGCGAACTGGAATGGGTCTCAGGTTCCGGTTCTGGAACCGTACTAAACCTGACCCAGGCATAATGTCCGCTCCCAAACCTGGAACCGAACAGGCCAACCCGCGGGTTTTACTGGATGTAGTTGGACCCGCCGGTTCTTGAAACAGATTTTTGTAAATCTGGTGAATCGAAATTATTGTGCATGCTTTAAATGATATTTCACGCTTTCTGCCCAGTTTTTCATTGTATAATACCAATTCCATTATAGTGATCTTTTCATTACTTATGCTTTCAAAGATAGCATTGGTGCATTATTTAGAGCTTTTCAAGGGACCAAAGCAGTTAGAAGTTAGAAAATATGAATGCAGCACATATAATCCCTGGCACAAGAGGTGTTGTGTGACCAAAAATTGTTGACGATCCGTTGACGGTCACTCTCAGTCTTGTAGCCTATGAATATGGTCTCGTGCAAATAGCATAATCACCTGATGACAATGGCGTTCGTACTCATTTGATTACATTATGTCCTGAAATACTGATGAATTGTGAGTCAATAATTGTCGATAGATACGTTTGGACAGAGAATCGATGTATCATGGAGAATTGTTTAGTCGATAAAGGCAGTCAGATATTTGAAAATATAAATGTAGCACATATAATCCCACACACTAGATGTGTTATGCGACCAATGATCGTTGACGCTCCGTTGATGCTCACATTCAGTCCCGTAGCCCATGTGTATTGTGAAGCACAAATATCAGAATCAACTGTGATGCATGGCGTGCGTTGTGGTGGGAAAGTCAGTCTCCACCTCTACCGACACTGGTGAGTTCGGAGATGTCAGGGGCAAGGTAGTACTGAGGAGTATATATGTACAAGAGTGCTGGTGGATGGAGAGAATCAAGCCATGTCTGCACGCCAAACCAAGCTTTTTTATCTTCCATAATATGTGTTTGAACGTTCGAATTTGCGGACCCACTAACTTAGTGGATTCTTCTTTTTTATCTGACCGGGAAACCTTTGACACTCCCATTCACTGTCTATGCTCCTCGAACCGAAACCGTCTTCTTTGATAGATTCCTCTGAGAAGCTTTCGAAGAGTGATGTGAAGCAAGTCACTGGGAATCTCACCCTCGACACACAATTCAAATCGCCACAAATGGTGTCCACATACGGATTTCCGCTCGGAAAGCTGAGTACGGAATGGTGGAGGAAAGAACCCCATCACATATTGTAACAAAGTAAGCATCAAGCAAGACAAAATCCTTACACTGGGACCATAAGCACCAACTTCACACTTTGACGAAAACCGAAGCACCGACTTTATTCCGGGACGATATGCACGGACATCACACCGGTACAACAACCGAAGCACCGACTTCAAACTGCGACGATAAGCACCGACTTTATACCTGGACGACAAGCCCCGACTTTATATCTGGACAATAAGCACCGACTGGATACCGGGACGACAAGCACCGACATTATATCTTGAGGACAAGCACCGACTTGATACCGGGACGACTGCCACCGACCTTATACCTAGACGACAAGCACCGACTGTATACTTGGATGACATACACCGACTTTAAACCAGGATGACAAGCATCTACTTCATACTGGGACGACAATCAATGCACCGCACTAATAACTGGACGATGTAACCCTGACCTTATACTGGAACAAATACAGAAAACATCACCCTCATAACCGGGTCAAATTCTGAACCTGATCACTAACCTTAGCACTAAACGGATATTGAGTGGCTGGAACGTCAGCCTCAAAAATTGGGAATAGAAATGACGATTCTGAAAGAAGAAGCTACCAACCAAAGCACAAACCTAAGTGCTGAATGAAAATATCGAGTGGCTGGAGCACCAGCTTCCGAAACCACGAGATTGAAATAATGATGCTAACACATGGTTAGAATTCATGCGGAACTAACGGCATATAGGAAAATGAATGAACAACTACCCAAGACAGTCACAATCAAGGAACAGGAACTAGCAAGATAAAAATGTGGAAGAAGGGAAGGCCAGGCCACATTATCAAACTCTCCTCACACACTCACAATCAAATCGCCAAAACACTGTTCCACAAAACACACAAACCAAGCGCTGCTGCTACCACGACAACCTCAACGTTTAACATGTCAGACCGTGCCCATGTCTGTTCCACATCTGCCACCAGCCCGAGAGCGGCCGGCATGTCCTCCTCCGCCAATATCTCCTCTGGCCCCCATAACACAGCCGGCACCAACTCCCCAAACTCCATTCAAGAGCAGAAAAACTTCATCCTGTCCCTCGTCATTGCAATTGACAAGGAGAAAAACCATATGCCGCTCCCGGGGTTGGTGGGCGCCCCCATTTTTGGTGGGGCCGACGTCACCAAGTTAATTCAACCACACGAAAGCCTCTCTTCTCGCACACGCACAGACCCATCCAACGATGATGTCATCTCCACCTTCCCATAGTATTGCTCCGAAACCATTCAGCAAAACATTAAAATGATGAAAGGGTACCAGGAAAGAGACTGTGAGGAATTGAAGAGAGAACTCAAAGACGTCTTCAGACATCCAGACAGCCGAGTCTATATGTACACGAGAACGTACCTGGAAAGACTATACAATGATCAACTGAACAAAGGGAATGTCAGATTGAAGGTCTTTACCTTAGCCTATGACAACATCAGCCGAGCCATGGTTACCAAGGGTACATTATACGAGTTTGCACGAGTCCAAACGCTGCTTTGAGCCCTGCCAAAAGATTTAAAAGCCAAGGCTGTCGTCAAACTCGATTTGGACCCCAGGGAGCCTGAGACCTGCAAGTATGACAGCCTCCACAAATTCATTCTCGGCAAATGCATTACAGCCGATGCCCTTGCTTTCCAGGACACAGATACCACTCATACATCAGGAAATACACTTTTTGCTGGTTGAGGTTTCTGAGGTTTCTGCCAGGTTTCTGAGGTTTCTGAAATCGGCAGGTACTGTATTAACTCAAATGTTATTCTTGAATGCTTGTTAACGTTGCTGAGATGAGTGATTGACCTCTCTCATCGGTGAACTCTCTCTGACGATGGCAAGATCCACTCAGTGTGAATAAGTCATATTGAGGTTTCCCTCCCAGGCTGAGTACAATTTGTCCCTGCCAATTTCGCACTTAGAGGTATTCCTCAAACCTCTGAAGCCTTGATTCACCATCACCATCGCCCTGACAACCATTCATACCCTGAAGATTTATTTTACTCGCTCCATCCTGTATTTGCACCGTTGTCACCATATCCATCACCATCACCATCACCATCACCATCACCATCACCATCACCCTGACAACCATTCATACCCCTGAAGCCTTATCTTACTCGCTTCACCCTGTATCTCCACCATTGTTACCATCACCATCACCATCGCCCTGACAACCACTTATACCCCTGAAGCCTTATATTACTCGCTCTACCCTGTATTTGGACCGTTGTCACCATCACCATCACCATCACCATCACCATCACCATCACCATCAACATCACCATCACCATCACCATTACCATCGCTCTGACAATCATTCATACCCCTGAACCCTTATTTTACTCGCTCTACCCTGTATTTTCACCGTTGTCACCATCATCACAATCACCATCACAATCAACACCATCACAACTTTCCATCATTATTTCCGAACCGAATTTTATATCCTCCTCCTCCTCCGGTGCTGATGCCCTTCGAACTTTTGCAGATCCACTCTGATTCACTCGTGGATATGCTCATTTGATTCGTCTTGCCGAGTGCATTAAGACAGTGAAAGCATGCTGGAGTACGTCCACTATTGGCTCTCGACTGGCTGCTCTACTTCTCCACCTTATCTTCCTTCGCCTCCTCCTCCACCTGCAGTGCTGACCCCTTCGACCTTTTGCAGATCAACTCCGATTCACTCGTGGGTATGCTCGATCGATTCGTCTCGCCGAGTACATCAAGACAGTGAAAGCACGCTGAAGTACATCAACTATTGGCTCTCGACTGGCTGCTCTACTTCTCCTCCTTCTCCGCCTTCGCCTCCTCCTCCTCCTCCTCTAGTGCTGACCCTCTTCGAACTTTTGCAGATCAACTTCAATTGACTCGTGGGTATGCTCAATCGATTCGTCTCGCCGAGTATATCAAGACAGTGAAAGCACGCTGGAGTGCGTCCACTATTGGCTCTCGACTGGCTGCTCTACTTCTCCTCCTTCTCTGCGTTCTCCTCTCCTTCTCCTCCAGTGCTGACCATCTTCGAACTTTTGCAGATCAACTCCAATTGACTTGTGGGTATGCTCAAACAATTCGTCTTGCCGAGTACATCAAGACAGTGAAAGCACGCTGGAGTACATCCACTATTGGCTCTCGACTGGCTGCTCTACTTCTCCTCCTTCTCTGCCTTCGCCTCCTCCTCCTCCTCCAGTGCTGACCCTCTTCGAACTTTTGCAGATCAACTCCAATTGACTCGTGGGTATGCTCAATCGATTCGTCTCGCCGATACATCAAGACAGTGAAAGCACGCTGGAGTACGTCCACCATTGGCTCTCGACTGGCTGCTCTACTTCTCCTCCTTCTCCGCCTTCGCCTCCTCCGTCTCCTCCAGTACTGACACTGTTCGAACTTTTGCAGGACAACTCCGATTGACTCGTGGGTACGCTCAATCAATTGGTCTCGCTGAATAAATCAAGACGGTGAAAGCACGCTGGGGTACGTCGATTATTGACTCTTGACTGGCTGCTCTACTTCTCCTCCTGCTCCTGCTCCTGCTCCTGCTCCTGCTCCTGCTCCTGCTCCTGCTCCTGCTCCTGCTCCTGCTCCTGCTCCTGCTCCTGTTTTTCTTTACCCTCGCTACCAGTAGGGCTGTTGACATGATCTGGTACTCAAATCACTCGTTTGATCAAACAATTTCTTTGGTCAGATGGATGGATGGTGTGGTAGCGAACATAGAAATACGAAGCTAGTTATTAGTCTTAGAAGCTAGATCTTAGTTTAATGAGAACTCGTATACAAGCGTACTTTGGTTGGAAATTGCAATTGTGACCTGAACTGAGTCAAATAAGGGCTAAACCGAGTCAAATAAAGGGTAAAACGAGTAATTTCCGCGTTGCTTGCCGAGGTTTCTGATGTTTCTGACGTTCGTGAAGAATTTGTGAATGCTTCATGAACTTGTGCTGAAGTCAGCGCCGAGTGGCCCACTTCATGAACGCTTCATGAACTCGTTATAACCCTTGACATGCAGGGTGCTTGGGCGCACATCTCGCCCAGAGTTTCTGAAACCTAAATTCAATCATTTGCTTGCTGAGCTCGCAAACCTCAGAGAGCTCGGCAATGTACTTTTGGTTGTTCCTGATGTACCACACTGGGAGTCGCGGCGTACTCCATTCCTACCGGTGTTCCGCATCAACAGATGCCCAGTGTAACCAGCATGAGTCAAGAGAAGGAACCAAATACCGCCGCCACCACTGCTGTCACCACAACAGCAAGTACAGAAACCACTGCAACCGAAAAACAGGAGGCGACCATCAACACAAAAATGGACAACATGATGAAGGCTATTGAAGCCTGGACTTTCCAACTAACCAAGGCGACCAACCCAAGGTCTCAATATATCCGTTATCAAACGGCTAGGTACCGCCCAATTCAAGCCCATAATCCAACGATGCACCCTCGGCAATCACATGAACCGCAAATCAATGCCCCTTCTGCGCCGGAATATCATCCACCAGCATTGCCGCACCCACAACAGTACCCTTGGCAGGGGTTAGGCCCTTGCATTGACTGTGACGAACGAGGGCATATGCGGACATTCAGCCGCGATGTCCGAACCGACGCCGAACAAGGTATCATCTATTCAATAAGCGCGGGCGATTAACCCTAGGGCCACACGGAGGGTGCGGTGGAGATATCACTGGATACCGGCCAGAGTGAAGGCTCTTGCCAATGAGAGACTATGCACGAGATGTGGCTCGGCAGCAGCCACCAGTTGCACCCACCCAGCCTGGAGCAGTACAGCCAGGTGCAGCTGGATCTCCACAACATATTGCAAGGTTGCAGTTGTTTCAGAGAGCGAGCACTCAAGTAACAGCTTTTCGCTCGGAGATTGTTCAACAACTGATTGCAATCGATGGACACTACTCCAAGACAAAAGGTACGGAAGCCTAGGTAGGTGAGGTAAGTCAACTGGTGGAACATAATGAAGATGAGAAAGAAGAGAGTGATGGAAAGGAACATGGCGGTGAAGAAGAAGCAAGCACGGGGGAAATTAAACAGAAGACGGAAGAGAGGCTCGCCTAGATGCGGAAGAAAGCCATTGACAGCTGGCAGTAGTTCGAACCCAACCGTGCTATGCCTTTGTTGATGAGAGGAGAAAGAGGACAGGGGAAGTGACGAAAGGAGATGACAAGTGTGCTTGGGTGGAAGATGAGGTCCCGGAAGTGGTGACCATCGTCAGCACCCAAAAGAAGCGCAAGATCTAGGAAGCAGTGACCTTCGGCAAATCACAAGCCAACACCACAGCCGACCCAACCGAAAAGAAATCCTCCAAACCTTGTAGGAAGCAGACCCCGGCTCTGGATTCTGGGGACAATGAGGTTCTTGGCAGTAGTCAGCTTGACTATATGGTCCTAGCCCGACAGAAGAGAGAGAAGGGTGAGTTAACTCGCCAGCTACTGCCTCAAGGCATCGCGGTAGTGATTCTGAAAGAAAGGCGTATGCCGGGCAGAACGGCCACAGCTCCCAAGAAGGTCGGTATCGCTCACGTCTCTGCCATTGCTTCGAACCCCAGAGACACTTCCGGATATACTGAGTTTCGCTACACACGAGTCTCCCCTACAGTCCAAGGCAAGATCAATGGACACGAGATCCTGATGTTCATCGATGGTGGATCAAAGATATGTGTGATGAGCGAGGATGTCACTAGGGAACTAAATATTGGATGGAACAGGGCCGACTGGAAGATGATAACTGCAGATGGGAATCGCTCGGATCTCAAGAAGGTGTCGGAAGCTGTACCAATGGAAGTCCACCGAATTGTGATTCCCGTAACATTGTTTCTGGCAGTGTCTGGATCGGAACAGGAGATTCTAGGCCGCCCCAGGGAAACCTACGCCCGCAAATGTGAGACAAACCTGGACGACGGAAGTTGAAAAATTACTATCACTGCTGTAGATGGATCAAAACAAGTCACGTTTGTAGCAACGTACCCAGGAGACAAGAGGGATAGGTATGCCAGCAACTCGGCAATCCAATTCGCCTGGTTCAAGCAAGGGCGACTAGGTGTGGGGAAGCCCTGAAAGAGGTCGATGGAAGGGACAGAGGAGGATTGGAGAAAGAAGGAGATGTTTTTCGAAGTGAGAGACATCCAGGGAATAGACGTAAAAGGGGAAAGAGAAAAGAAAGCGAGATGAGAAAAGAAGAGGAAGACACGTTTGGAAGTAAAGAAAAGGTGATGGAAAATAACATAGAGGAGGGAATATCTGCTGATATAAGAAGGGTGATGGGATGTTGAATCAATTGGGTAGATGAGTGGGCACAGGAGGACGGGGTGACGGTAGAAGAGTTGGACTGGAGGATGATTTCAGAAGAGTGATCGATGGGCAACAAAGTGCTAGCTAAGATGAGATCAGTGACCGGAGGTGAATCCACTAATGTGTGGTGGATTCCTAGCAATAGTATTACTTCGGAACATAGTCAAATACAACTGTCTCTCTCTTACCTTGATACAACTATAGCGAAGTACAAATTAGACAAACCCACGAGAGCTGCGTGGGTACAGGCTCAATACAAATGCGTCTCCAAGAAAGTAAAACTAGTCCCCTTGTCGGATGGGAGTGTACCAGACAAAGGACTCGACTGGAGAGCAAGGGCTATCGCCAAGAATAACGATACCACTACCTCCGGGCCCTGGAATGCTGGGTTCACCCCAAAGTTGTCTGCTGAAGAAAGAGGGGGAAGGTTGATGACTAAAAGAATGGAACAGTTGGGGATTGGGGCAGATTTGAAGCTAAACGAGAAGGAGGAGTTCTTAGGGATGTTGTCCAATAGAGAATACGCACTTTCATGGATCTGGGACTAGGTAGGAACGATGAATGATGAAGTGGAACCACCGCACCGAATATGGTTGGAACCTGGTCTGGAAGTCTGGAAAGATTTTGTGTTCCGCATTCCCAAAACAGTCATTCAGATACAGCAAGAGATGGTGGAAGAACGAGTTCAGCAAAGGCTAATTGAACCGTCATGAGGACCATATAGAAACACCCATTTTCTGGTACATATGCAAGACCAGAAATATTGATTCATCATCTCGGCTGTCACTGTGAACCGCCACACTTTAGAAGATGCGGGAATACTGCCCAACATTGAGGAATTTGCAGAAGCATTTGCTGGCCTCCCTATTTGCTCCTTAATCGATTTTCAGTCTGGCTACGACTAGAATGTTCTGCTCAACGAATGCCGTGATTATATGTCATTCCCAATGATACATGGGATGTACCGTCCGACTGGGTTGATTCAAGGAGCCACCAACACAGTGTCAGCCTTCGTCCGTGGATCACGAAAAATATTGAGTGAGTGACTTTGGACGCTCGCGGAAGTGTTTGTCAATGATATTGGGGTGACAGCGCACACAACCCGATTTGGAGATGAAGATGTACCGGGTCTGCCTGGAGTGCGGAGGCATGTTTTGGAGCATCTCCAGAATCACAACAAACTGCTGGCGGATATTGAAAGTGCCAGAGTAACGATTTCAGGAGAAAAGTCAGATTGGTGCTGGAATGGGATACAGATTGTGGGCTTCCCCTGTGGAGAAGTGTCACGGTTGTGTCGAGTGAGGATCGAAGAAGGAATAAGGATCGAAGAAGGGGAAAGGGAATACGAAGGAAAACAGGTTTCGTTGGAAGGAATCAGGTTTCGTTGGAAGGAATCAGGTTTCGTTGGTTGCGTTGTAAATATAGTGTGATGGTTATGGCGTAGGCCGCGGACTGAAAGGGTTGCGTACATTGTGGGGTGGAGTCAGGATGTATTTTGGAACCAGTGAGCAAAGGTGACGACGGTCGCGTTAACTGTATATAAGGATGTCGGATTCACGGAGGATAGGTTTGTTCTTCACTCGTTCTCTAGTCCACAAAACCATCAATTGCTTCGGCACCGACCTCTGTTCACTTCTGTGATTCCGGATTTCGAGTCTCTTGCTTGTTACGCAGTACCCACGATCACTGCATCACCGCACAATACCTCTGTCTTAGTTTGGTTTTTATAACCCCTAGAACTCCGAGCTTTGAACCCTTGACAGAAGAACGAGCCTATAATCGATTCTACTGGTTATATTTTAGTATAGGTGCCGCTACTCTCATCGAAGCGGTTGTTACTTTTGCCGTAGACCCTGCAACTCCCTCTGCTCCGTGTTTAAATCAGTTGGAAACTTCGAAAATAAACTCACAGTACACAGCTTTTGGAGACACTCCTGCATTGTGTGCCTGTGGAAACATCGACGAGAGGGATCCACGCTGTTTTACATGCCAGCATACAACAGCAACACACATCAACAATCCCGAATCAATTTCCTCGACCTAGCTGGTCGAACGATCAACCTCTGCGAACAAGAACCCCTGAACGCCGTTGATAGCATCGACGCTATCCTCAACGAATCCGAGGAACCTTTGGAAGCATACTTCTGGGACGAACCACAAGCGGTATCTCCCTGGAATAGCTACTGGACAGAAGCAGCAAGCAACGGAGGAGGCCTCCAAATCGACGACGCAGTATTCAAAAACTTCAGGACCAAGTACTATGGTCTTCACGTCGATTGCCAAAACGAAGATCCGTGCTACTGCGAACATAACTGCGGAGGAACACATACAACAATCGGTAGAGCAGCAGAAGCTCAATCAACGATATCAGAATCTACGATCAAGGCAACACAGAAAAACATAGAAAGCCAAATCTCGTGGGCAGACTACAACGAACGAAAGGCGAACAAGGGAAAGGGAGTCGACTGCGAGTTACATCCGGCTCCTATACCAACCCCGCTGATCATCGTAACAACACCCAGCAAACACGAAGTGTTCTTTGGTAGATGGTCAATCCGTTTCTAGAAGCAGAAATCGAAGCGGCAGTTCAACACATCCAAAACAACATAGACAAAGTCAGAGACTGATTGTCAGAACCTCGCCTCATCACGGCCGCCTCTCTACATCATCAGAAAGATGTCCGGAGAATCCTCACGATCGACTCGCGATATCACGTTGACCGGAGCCTTACAGATGGAGCTGGAAATACTGGCAACAAAAGATACAGAAATCATGAGCGAAGCACAGCTCAGGGAGCACATTGGGGACATCAACAAAGGGCTGAAAGCAATAAGCCAACTACCAACGACCAGCAGACTGAACGAATTGCTCAAGGAACGCAATCTGTGAAGAATGCGGAAGTACGAATATCGGAATTGTTGGCAGAAGGAGAAAAAGTCGTCCAGGAAAGGGACAATCTGAAGCAGGAGTTACTGCTTACTCAACAAACAGCGGCAACAACAGAAACACCGCAAACATGCAGTCATGGGGACCTGGTTGAAGAAATCCGGATCCTAAAACAAGCATTGGAGGAAGCAAATCCAGACCTGGCGGAGTTGAAACAAGATCTGGAAGATGCTCAAGCTCAAATGGAGAATTTAGGGACCTGGCAGAAGAAAATCGACAACAGGTAACCAGGATTCTGAAGTTAACAGAGGGAAGAGGGCAGAGTCAAGAGTAAGAACAGAAGGGGAAGAGCGAGAAGAGAAGGTGAATGATATCACCAGTTTCTCAGGAGAAGATAGGAAGGAACTTCGAGGGTGGAAGGTGCAGCTGGCATTGAAGATAGCCGGAAAGCCGAAGGCATTCAACAATGAACAGAAGAAGCTGAGGTATGCAGTTGGATGTCTGAAAGGAGTGGCTCTGGCACAGTTAATGCCACACTGTGACGAAATCTCAGGGGAAGTCAAACTCAATACCCTGAAAGACCTAGTTGACCTGCTGGATGTAGCATTCGGAGATCAAGACAGAGCAGCAACAGCAAAGAGAGAACTCGAGAAACTCAGACAAAGAGACCGCGAATTCTCCCAGTACTACGCGGAATTCCAAAGATACGTAGTAGACACCAAATGGAACGAAGATGCACAATTGGACGCATTACGGAAAGGGCTGTCCAACGAACTCAAAGACTCCATACAGCACATCGAGGAGCCAGAAAGCATGATCGAATTCGTTAAGATGGTGTCGAAAAGGGATTCACAGCTGAGGAGAAGAGCCGCGGAAAAGAAATCTGGAAAGTGGGAAGGATATAAAAGATCCGATACAACGACCAACACCACATCTGCCCCAGACGCAGCACCTGCAGGATCAGTCGCAGGTTATCACGGCCCCGCACCAATGGACCTCTCGGCAGTCAAGGGGAAGAAATTACACCTGAGGAAAGAAGGAGACGAAGGGAAGGGGGACTATGTATGTACTGTGGGGATAGCAGGCATTTCGCAGCATCATGCCCAAGAAAGTTGAAAGCGGCATCAGGACAAACGGAGGTGTCACCTTTTAAGAAGGCAGCAAATGAGGGAGATGCAGATTCGACAACAGGAAAGGGAAAAGAAGTGGAATCGGGAAAAGTTTAGTCCAGTGCAATAAGGATGGCAATTGCGCTGGAAACGAATCTCCTTTGTCAGTTAATGCTAGTTTTGGTATTTCGCAGTTTTCTATATCAAGCGCAGAAATAAAAGAGTCTTCTATGGAAAGCAAACATCTCGTTGTGAAATGCTTGCTGAAAATAGAAGACAAGATCATTGATACCCACGCTTTGATAGACTGCGGAGCTACTGGAATAGCATTTATTGACAAAGATTTCGTCCGCCATCATCAGTTATTGGAACAAGAATTAAAAGAATCAAGAGAATTAGAAGTTATAGATGGAAGGCCCATCGAATCAGGAACCATTACCACTATGGCTAAATTGAGCTTAGGCATACGCGGACATCAGGAGCAGTTACCAGCATTCGTTACAAAACTCGGACATTATCCAATCGTACTTGGATTACCATGGCTACAACTCCACGATGTTACAGTCAAATTCCAAAAGAAAAGAATAGGATTCGAAAGCAATTACTGCCAGAAGCACTGTCAACATCATTCGAGCGTATGGGTATGGGGTAATCATATGGAAACAACGGAATCTGATGGATCAAAACTGGACATATGCGCCATAGCAGCAGCCCCATTTATGGGACGGAATAAAAGGAGAAACTCAAGGTGTACGCGGTAACCTTATACGAAATCAACAAGGCCCTAGAAGTCAAGGACCTTCAAGAAAAACCGCTAGAACAGTTAATTCCTAAGGAATATCATGAGTTTCTCCCCCTCTTCGATAAAGTAATCGCTGAAAGGCTACCACCACACAGACCGTACGATCATAAGATTACACTCCAAAACGGATTCACACCACCCTTTGGACCAATATACAGCCTGTCAAGAGAAGAACTTCAGGTCCTGAAAGAGTGGATTGAAAAGAATTTGTCAAAGGGATTCATCAGATCGTCATCATCACCATGCGGAGCACCGGTATTGTTCGCACCTAAACCGAATGGAGGCTTACGACTATGCGTGGACTATCGAGGACTCAACGAAGGAACCATAAAAAATCGATACCATTACCGTTAATCCAGGAAACCTTGTTGAGATTGTCAAAAGCCAAGTGGTACACCAAGTTAGATGTCCGAGATGCCTACAATATGATTCGAATAGCAGAAGGAGACGAATGGAAAACGGCGTTTAGGACCCGTTATGGCCTGTTCGAATCCCTCGTTATGCCCTTCGGACTCACCAATGCACCAGCCAGCTTTCAGGAATTTATCAACGATACTCTTCGCCCCTTTCTGGACATTTTTGTACGGCATTCCTGGACGACATCCTCATCTACAGTGACAATTTAAAGGAACATAAGGAACACGTCAGAGCAATAATGACGACGCTTAAGGAGGCCGGTCTGTATCTGAAAGCGGAAAAATGCGAGTTTCATCAACAGGAGGTGAAGTACCTGGGATTGATAGTTGGGTAAACGGGATTAGAATGGATCCAGAAAAAGTAACAGCGGTGAAGGATGGGAAGCACCTGGCAAGCTCAAGGAAGTTCAAGCGATTTTAGGATTCGCCAATTTTTATCGAAGATTTATCAGGAACTACAGCAGGGTGGTCCAACCGTTGACAAAGCTAACGAAAAAGCTGGTACCATTTCACTGGGGATCCGATCAGAAACGAGCCTTTGCGGAGCTAAAAGAAGCGTTTACAACAGCACCGGTTCTAGCACACTTCGACTATGAGAAAGAAATCGTTTTGGAAACCGATGCCTCGAGCTATGTGTCTGCAGGAGTACTATCCCAGTACGACGATCAAGGAATCCTTCATCCGGTAGCATTCTTTTCGAAGAAACATACACCGGCAGAAGAGAATTACGAGATTTACGATCAAGAGCTGGGAGCCATAGTTAAAAGTCTGGAACAGTGGAGACCAGAATGCGAAGGGTCAGTACATCCTATTAAATACTGACGGATCACAAGAACCTCGAATATTTCATGACGTCAAAGCTACTTAATAGAAGACAAACTAGATGGTCCGAATTCCTGTCAAGATTCAAGTTTAAGATTATATACCGCCCAGGAAAACAAGGTCAAAAGCCCGATGCACTCACCAGAATGCCAGGAGACATTCCTCCGAAGGGGGGGGCAGAAAAAACCCAACAAATCGTGCTCAAAACGGAGAATCTCGACAAACGAATACAACAAGGACTGGTGATAGCATTCGCAGAAGTGGTGAATCAGGACGAAACCGATCCAAAGGAGTTGTGGAACTGGATTAAAACGTATGCAAGGACTGCCCATTCGATAGCAGCGAAGGACTGTGTCTCAACGCAACGGATATCAAAAAAGATTCGGACAAGCTGCAACTGATACAGGACCATCATGATAGACCGGCAGCAGGACATCCAGGACGAGCAAAAACCTTCGAACTCCTCAAAAGAAATAATCAGTGCCAGGTATGAGGAAGGACGTGGACAGGTACGTACGAAACTGCCACGTATGTCAACGCAGCAAAGCAATCACCAGAAGATCCACGGATGGCTCAAACCACTGGAAATACCGCAACAACCATGGAAGGATCTGAGTATGGATTTCGTGGTGGGACTACCGGAAAGCGAGGGGTACAACGCTATATGGGTAGTGGTTGACAGGTTGTCAAAAATGAAACATTTAGTGCCATGTCGGGACGACACAGACGGCAAGAAGCTGGGCGAGATGTTTATACGAGAGGTGTTCAAGTTACATGGTTTACCGGATACCATAGTATCAGACAGAGGACCCCAATTCGCGTCAGAATTCTGGAGACATGTTTGTGAAAGACTTGGAATCGAACGAAGGCTGTCAACCGCGTTTCACCCACAGACAGATGGACAAACGGAACGAATGAATGCCATTATGGAACAGTACCTCAGGGCCTTCGTCAATTATCAACAAAACGACTGGACACAGTGGCTACCAATGGCGGAATTCGCGTCGAAC
Source organism: Trichophaea hybrida (assembly GCA_015178995.1). Taxonomy (NCBI): domain Eukaryota; kingdom Fungi; phylum Ascomycota; class Pezizomycetes; order Pezizales; family Pyronemataceae; genus Trichophaea; species Trichophaea hybrida. The sequence goes on from WHVE01000612.1 coordinate 19,263, forward strand.
ATCACGCCTCGGAAACAACAGGATGCTCACCGTTCTTTGGTAATTACGGATTTCATCCAAGAATGACCTTTAGCCAACATCCGATTCAGAATGGAAACGATATCAGGGAAGTAAACGCAAATACCCTCTCCCAGAAAATGAATGATATCTTCCAACAGATGAAGGCTGAAATGACTCGAGCGCAAGATATTCAAGCGGAACAAGCAGATAAGCATCGACGGGAGGGAGTGCAGATGGAGGTCGGAGATCGAGTTTGGATGGACGCCAGGAATATTACAACACAACGACCCAGCAAGAAGCTTGACTCGAAACGCCTGGGACCATACGACATTCTGGAGGTTATTAGCCCGTGGGCTTATCGATTACAACTACCCAAGGACCTTCACATTCATCCAGTACAATCAATCTCCCGCTTGACCAAAGTATCGGAAGACCCTTGATCAGGACAAATCGAATCGGCACCACCTGCAGTTATCGTGGACGGTGAAGAAGAATACGAAGTGGAACGTATCGACGATTCGAGGATGTTTCGACGACAACTGCAGTACCTGGTTAAGTGGAAAGGTTATGACGAACAATGCTGGGAACCGGCAGTTAACGTGGATGGGCTCCAAGCAATTGATGTTTTCCATGCGGAACAACCTGACAAACCCGGGTCAACAGCTTCGTAGAAACTTAGCATGTGGAAGGGGGAGCTACTGTCACGGTGGTGTCGAGTGAGGATCAAAGAAGGAATAAGGATCGATGAAGGTGAAAGGGAAGACGAAGGAAAACAGGTTTCGTTGGAAGGAATCAGGTTTCGTTGGAAGGAGTCAGGTTTCATTGGTTGTGTTGTAAATATGGCGTGATGGGTATGGCGTAGGCCGCGGACTGAAAGGGTTGCGTACATAGTTGGGTGGAGTTAGGATGTATTTTGGAACGAGTGAGCAAAGGTGACGACGGTCGCGTTAACTGTATATAAGGATGTCGGATTCGCGGAGGATAGGTTTGTTCTTCACTTGTTCTCTAGTCTACAAAACAATCAATAGCTTCGGCACCAACCTCTGTTCACTTCTGTGATTCCAAATTTCGAGTCTCTTGCTTGTTACGCAGTACCCGCGATCACTGCATCACCGCACAATACCTCTGTCTTAGTTTGGTTTTTATAATCCCTAGAACTCCGAGCTTTGAACCCTTGACAAGAAGCATGTAGGTGGCCCCAAGATTCTAATGTTGATAAAGCCCAGAACTGGCCGCCGTGCGGAAACCGAACGGAATGCAGGGCATTCCTTAGGCTTTGCACATACTACCGTATACGGATTCCTGAGTACGCAATTGTCACCTGCGCATTGTTCCGGATCTTACAAAAAGACATCGAATTCAGATGGGGATCAGAACAAGAACAAGCCATGAAAGCCTTGAAAGATGCCCTTTGCAATGCCCCAGCACTAAATAGGTTAGATGTTAGCGACAAAGCCAGCCACATAGTCTTAGATGTCGACACCAGCCGGGAGGGATAGCGAGCAATACTACAACAAGCAGGGGAGGAAAATATACGCCACCGATGTCGGTATGAGAGTGGATGGTGGAACGCCCTGCAGAAGAAGTGTGGCGCTGGGAAGCGGGCAGGCCAAGGCTTTATGAGAGTGTTAAAGAAGTTTTGCAATTTTGTGAATGGTGTTCGATTCCTTGTAGAAACTGATGCGAATACACTTGTCCATCAGTTGAACCTGCCTGCCAATCACTTGTCAGCGGCCTTGGTCACTTGTTGGATCCCATGGAATCGGCTGTTTGACTTCGACGTGAAACACATCCCAGGGCAGCTCAATGGAGGATGGGATGCACTGTTGAGAAGGCCACGCGGGGAAGGGGAACCGGATCCAGACAATCAAGATGGGGTCGACCTGGAAGAGACAATCGACGCCAGCCTAAGAAACATGCAAGTTGAGCAAGGGTAACTAAGAAAGAAATATTACCAACCGTTGGTGGGCCTGCAACTATCACATCCATATGCAGGAGAGTGCAGGGAAATCGGTGAGTTCCTGGGGAGTCTAAAGCCACAAAAATGAAAATATCCAAAGGACATGCAGCGCTGTCAGCAAAAAGCTACAAAGTATCTCGTTTCGGATGGAATTCTTTTCCAGAATCCGACAACCAACAAACTTCCGGCGAAGGTACTAGTCAGTGGAGAAGAAAGGGGCAAAGCAATTCAAGCAACACATGAGCGGAGTGGCCATGGAAGAAGCGAAGGAATGTTGCGGAAGGTAGCTGAATGCAACTGGTGGCCTGAGGTGTATGCAGATGTCAAAGAATGGGTAAAGATGTGTGAACAGTGCGAGAAGAGAGCACCATTACGGTATGATGAACCCCTGAACTGTCCATCCGTCAGTTATCTGTGGCAACATGTGGGAATGGATATCTCCTACATGTCCAGGACGGAGAAAGGATTCCAGCTCCAGGTCATCGCTCGTGATTACATTAGTGGGTGAGCAGAGGCAAGGCCATTGAAACAAGGTTCGTCAGAGAAATTGGCAAATTTCCTTTATAAGGAAGAAATATGCCGATATAGCACCCCCGACAGTGTAGAAGTGGATGGTGGAGCAGAGAATGAGAAATGGACTTATCTCTTGCTCAAGCGATATGGCATCAGGAAGATAACCACCACTCCATGCCATGCAGCTAGCAATGGAGTTGTCGAACGTGGACACCAGCCAATTGCAGATGCCTTGTCCAAACTGACTGCATGCTGCGACAGGCCAAAGGGGTTGTGGCTCAACCACATTCCATCGGTGTTTTGGGCGTACAGGATAACCATTCGACACACAACCCGGTACCCTCCCTTTCGCCTCATGTTTGACCAGGATGCAGTGCTTCCGGTTCAACTCGAAAATCTACCATTGAACACTGCGCACAGCAACGACATCAAAGATACAACCCAACTACTAGCTGCAAGGGCTCAACAATTGGAACGCCAGCGTGATAATAGAGATGCGGCCGTGCATCCAGTGAAAGAGGCCGGGCACACACATCAACACCGTTTCGATCAAGCTGCCCGACTAAGAGCTGAAGAACTCCAAGTTAACAACTTGGTTCTCCTGCACAAAACTAAAACCGAACAATCACATGGGTCCAAATTGGACGCGAAATGGAGGGGACCATATTGAGTCAAACAGAGAGCATCGAGTTTGTGCCCTTATCGCCTGACCGAATCAGACGGTTCCGAGCTTGCAGGATGGATAGACGGGAGCCAAGTCAAGATTTTCCTTGCCAGAACTGCAGGGACATACGACTAGGATACACCTCTGGCCGCACAAGAAGTAGTCAAAGAAAAAGAGATAGAGAAAAAAACGAAGAAAGAGATGGAGGATGAATAGGCAGTTGAAGCGGTAGCAGGCCGCAAATATGTAGATGGGAAATGGTTGTATTCAGTCAAGTGGTTAGGTTTGGACAAACGGACTTGGGTGCGGGAGGAGGACAGGTAAGGTCGTGGCAGGATGGTAAAGGAATGGGATGCCGCGTACCCAGTGCCTGTGAACCATCCTTCGAGAGAGATGGGAAGGTAGATGGGTGGGGACGATGGGGGAGGGGAGGTGACCATACAAGCGTGTATGGTTCTAGAGCCACGAAGAGACGACGAAAAGATGACGCCATGATGCCAAGACTCATGATATTTGTCGATCTACAAAAATGGAATTGCAGGAGAAGACGACTGGCTCGCATTGGCTCGCTCACACCCCCGTTACGCAAAAATCTTCTAGTACTCCCTCAACGCTAAAGACAACCTGTATTCCTAGGTTGAACCCAATAATCATGTCCTACCATGAAAATGACGAGTGCGGCAAGATCTTTCAAACGGTACTTGTTTTGAAGACGAAGGGGAGTGGGAAGAGAAGTTATGGTGGGAAACGCTGAGAAGGTGCTAGAAACGAAGCAAAAAGAAAATCGACATAGAGAGAAGCTCCAGGAATATAAAGAGCGCTTTCCCCCTCTCTGTAAAACACCGGAAGCCTTGCTGCTACTAATCTCATCGACCTTATCAACACTATCAACTGGACCGATTTCAACAGCAATTCCATTCGACATCCAGCCCCCAACTACATCCAGAATGATAATGTTTACTCCAGTGAACCACAGCTCCAGCACTGCCGCTGCCAACAAAGAAACCGCTCTCTGTAGAACTATCACCATCAGGAAAGCTGGGAGCCCCAACACTGTTGTCGATCAAACCTTTGCCACCGCCGCCAGATACAAACAAGTTGCCTCTCCAGCAATGGTCGGATTTGAAACCGCCGATTCCGCCGAGTTGCGTTCCGCCAAGTCGTCCTCGGCCGATTCCGCTGGCTCTCATTCCGCCAAGTTGTCCTCCACAGATTCCGCTGAGTTGCGTTCCGCCATGTTGAGCTGCAGTGAGTCGTCTCCTGCCAAACCGTTCCCCACTATAGACCTCATTCCGGCAACCAGCAAAGCCTCCATGGACGTTGCACCAGGGACTATTCCGATTCAGGCGCTGGAAAGCCTTTGCGACGGCTTCTTCCCGGACAGGCACTTCGACTACATTCCAGAAGCTGTAGAACTCTCGGTGAAGATGCTGAACCTGCATTGGCAGTCGAAGTTCATGTACGGCGTATACGTGCTGTTCGCAGATATCCATGAGGTTTCGAATGCACAAGTTGTATGCCGCTCAAACTTTGAGGAAGACTATGTTGTGTGGAGAGAGCTAGACTACAACAGATACGACAATAACCGGAGGACAATCGATAGCTCTGGCCGGATAAGAGAGATTGTAAAGAAACACAACACCACGCAGAAAAATAAAGACTGTGCGACGAAAATGCTGGATGATTACTGGCAGCAGAGCCTCGAACGCTTGGAGGACCTGAATGAAGACGATGGCGGCGAGATATGGTAACGACTGGCAGCGCTAGCCGCCCGAACCGCTGATGACCCTGCGTTAGCCAAACGGTATCATAACTACACATATGTTCCCCGCATTCTCAAACCAGGACTGAAATCGCAGGTGAATAAATGGTACACATCAGCGGACTTCAAAGAGGCCAAGACCTTGGGGGAAAAATGATGTTCGGTAGTTAACGAAGCAATCAAATGTGGGAAAAATGGGTTGAAACCTATATTGGGGGCTTGTAATGCCGATTGCATTTTACCCGTTCAAGGAAGATCAAAGCCGGTTCCGCACGCTCTCACTGACAGCTCCACCCCCAAACTGTCAAATCGCCTTCGCGTCACCTTTACCAATCATATGTGTTCCGCCTAACGGGGAGCAGTACCTGAGCAATCCATACCCCGAGATCCCTGATACCCCACATTTGAGTGCTGATGATGATTCCAAAGTCATCGATGAGGATGACGAGGCTACCTCTGGTAACAACAAATATAGCGAAACAGCTGTCACCCCCACACCCGCCAGCACTAAGGCTTCTGCCAAGAGAAAGAGAGTGGGACGATCATCGACCCCGAATCCCACAGGGAACAAGGTAATTGATGTATACGATGCGGTCGTCATCTATTCCGACTATATGATGCACGATGTCAGGTACACCCACCTAGTGGTTGAGGGGGAACCAATGATAACCTATTACCAGGGGATTCAGGGGAAGCATGCGCCGCACATCGTCCAAAAGGCAAGCAACCGGGAACCCGATGGGTTCCAGACCGCAACAGATCAAATTGTATCCGGAATGATTGCTATTCAGGACGTGGTTATCAGGGTTGAGGCAACACTTGGAGCAGCTTTGTACTATATGAACGAGTGGAGGAAGAGTGAAGATGACAAGAGGAAGCAAACACGCAAAGTGTAAATCATTAGGGGATATTTTGGGTTTTCTTTTGGTTTGGCTTTGGGTTTTCTTTTATATGATGGAATATTGGTAAAGAGAATAAGTGTGTTTGTCACACAGGGCCAGGGAGGAGTTGTGGTGTGAAACCCCGTTGCCACCACTACCGGAACTAGTGAGTGGAGAGATGTCAGGGGTATGGTTGTACTGAGGAGTATATCTGTACAGGAGTGCCGGTAGATAGAGAGAATCAAGCCTCTTCTGCACTGAATATGCAGCTTTTTGATCTTCCCTGATGCGTGTTTGAACGTTCGACTTTGCGGATCCACTAACTTAGTGGATTCTCCTTCTGTATCTGACCAGGCAACCTTTGACACTCCCATCCTTTTCCTATGCTCCTCGAGCCCAAACCGTGTTATTTGATGGATTCCTCTGAGTAGCTTTCGAAGAGCAATGAGAAGGACGTCACTGGGAATTTCATCCGTGACACACCCTTCAAATCGCCACAGCGTCATCAATTGCTCATGATGTATCCTGCAATACCGATAAATTGTCATTTAATAATTGTAGATAAGCATTGTCGGAGTTAGTATGGGTGCATCATTGAGAACATTTTAGTCAATAAAGGGAGTCAGAAAATATCAAATATGCATGTAGCACATATAATCTATCACACTAGAGGTGTTGTGCGACCAAAAATTGTGGACGCTCCGTTGACGCTCACTCTCAGTCCCGTAGCCTATGCGTAAGATGAAGCGCAAATATCAGAATCAGCAGTAAGTAATGGCGTTCATCCGTATTTGATTGTGATGCGTCCTGTGATGCCGATAAGTTTTGATTTAACAATTGCAGATACTCAGTCACAGAGACAGCATCAGTGCATCCTTGGGAACTTTTAAGTCGATAAAGGCAGTCATCAAACAGCATATAAAAACGTTGAACATTTAATCCCTCACGCTAGCGCCATTGTGGAACAAACAATCGTGGACGCTCCGTTGACGCTCAGTTTCAGTCCCGTAGCCTATGCGTTTAGTCGCGCGCAAAGATCACAATCAATTGTAAAGAATGGGATTCATCATTAGGTGAATATAATATGTCCTGTGATACCGATCAATTGTGATCAAATAATTGCCGATACATACTCCAATAATTCTAATGTTGCACACTTCACAGATTATATTTCATTTAAATAACTATTATATGGAGAGTTTTGGCAGCAGGAACCTTTGAAATAGATTGGATATCAAAATTAAATATCACCATAATAATAATGCACATAATATCCAAAAAACTAGCTGTGATTGGAAGCTTTAAGTATGCCCAATGAACCCACTTCCTTATTCACTAAGATGTTCTTTTTCTTCATTATGGTTATCTATCTCTGTGAAACAGTTAGTAATAATTAACTTCATGAGAGGTGGGAGTGCATACCAGATATTTCCTCAATGGAGTCATCAGGGCTACAGTCAGTAAAATTGGCATTGTCTTCGGTAGCTGTATCATCATCTTGAACATTTCGGTTCACAAGACTGATATTAAACATTCTTTGATGACTGATTTGCGCAGCTCAATGTACACAAACTGCTGGGGTGGCGATTACTGCTCTGACTACGCATACTGTTTATTCTGCCGAAGCTGCCGATCCTGCTGGTGCTGCCGATAATGCTGGTGCTGCTGATACTGCTGGTGCTGCCGATACTGCTGGTACTGAAGTGGTGGCAGGTGTGGTGCTGTTGCGCCTCCAGCAGGTCGCATGATTTCGAGCAATCTCATTTTGACAGTGAAGGCAGCCATCTACATGATGATCATAGATCATAGACAGATGCTTTTCAATGACCGCCTTCACACTCTAATGGCTTGGCAACTCAACGCCTCGTCCCATTTCTTCTCGAATGTCTGCCCGAAGTTCTTTAATCACATTGCCTGTTTCTTTGATCCCAGTGTGCAATATGCCTTTTTTGGCCATATTGCCCATGTTGAGTTCGATGCAATTGTCACCCTGCACGAGCTGTACACACCTACCTTGCCGGGCCCTGGTAGCAAACCTATCAAAAACCTATTATTATTCAGTTGCTGCAATGAACATTTAGTGGTGAGCAATAGTATTTACTTCAATCATATATTCCTCTGTGGCTTCATATGATGCTTTTAAAGAAACTCTTGTCTACTGCCGAGGTCATTTGTCAGATCATTCATCTGCAAAACCTCTGGAGTTGACAACATCATGGTTTTCAATTTTACGGACTGTTCCGCGGATTGCTTAGGTAGACCATGCAGAGTTGCCTTTGCGGCTCAGGTTGAACTGCTCATGTAATTCTGCACGAATTGCAGCGAATTGAATCAGAGTAATTGACCGTCGTTCTTCAAGATTATATAACTCACATCTTTATTTATTTATTCATTTATTCATCATACAGCATGCAGCCAGCAGGCTATGGACGTAGAGGTACAAACAAATAACCTTGAACAAGAACAACAAATGAAACCAAACAAAGGAAAAACGAAAAACCCCTGGCTAGGTAGCACCGCTCCGCAGTCTCCTATCACCCCTGCTCTAGTTAGAAAGAAATTTCAAATAAATCATAGAGGTTTGTAACACGCTTCATACAATGATATAATATCTGTCAGTCTTATTCGGCTCGGTCCTGCATATCCTGCGGGTTCTCCCCCTGGAGTTTACCCACCATAACTCACATCTGAGTGCATGGTTTTCATGGTTTTTCTTGTCGCCAGTTTTGTATCAAATTTTCAACATTTCGTCCATATACATATTGCTCAATGCAATATCGGCGGCTATTCTGTGTGGATTCTGTGTGCATCGTTGGAGCAAAGTTTGAGTAGTTGAGGTATTGAAAGTATAGGCGGGCGTGCATGTGGATACATTCTCGGATCGACTGCTAGAAGCAGGTTGATGTGGTACAGCCATTGCTGGCGGATATTGTAAATGAAGAGGGAAGAATTTGAATATGGAGAAGAGGGAGAACCTGAAGAATATATAGGAATTTCTGCAATATTCAAGTCAAATTAAAATTTAAAGTTCTCAGTATATTCATTCTAGTATCATAGCATTTCACAATGGACCCTGCTATTGATGGTAGCAGATTTGCAAGGATGTTGGCCTTAAGCATAACCTGTTAATAGTTGGCGATAATAAATAAAAATGAATGGCTGGCAATATAAGATTTTTGTTACAGATGGCGATTCTTGTATGTTCAATGTGATAGCCATTAAAACTGCAGCGATGTCAAGTGAAACAGTTTCTGCAGTCATGTTGAACTGATGTTGCATTGAGGTTGAACATTGTTCAAAGTCAATCCAGTTTTAGAGCCTGATAGTAATATCATTTTGGTAGTTGTACTAGATCGAACCTGTGGTCATAAAGACCCACCTTTCCCCCACCATCGAACTGCCCTCATCTCAAAAAACAAAGTCCACACGATCCACATGAATGAGCAACAAACATGGTCCACACACCAAAAAAGAAATTTACGAGACTCCCAGCTGGAAAATACAGCAAATCTACAATACATGCCACCAAACGACGTCATCAAGCGAACCAAGGCAAGACATGTTCAGGGCAAAACGGCTCCGAGCACTTGGTGCATTGTGTAGTCTCGTTTGTTGTTGTTTATTCATACTGTATTTACTCTAGCTAGAGTATGACAGGACCCTGATCACCCCCGCCTCCGGGCGAGCCGGTTAGATGGCGGAGCTCCCACCTACTACCCTTCATCCCCGCTGACTAAAGGAAAGAAATGTAAATGACTGACCGCTCCGGACAAAAAAAAAAAAAAAAAAACCCCATACCGAAAGAAGAGCAAAAGATAGACACCACCGACCTCCATGCCTCATGTAGGCGGGAACTTCCCAACGTCCGTGGCCGCCAGGAAGTCCATCACCGCCTTGTCACATATCTCCATGGAGAACAGCTCACATATCTGTACCTGCCGACATCTGCCCGCTTTCCAGCCCGTTGCCTTCCCCACCTTCTTCCAGAGCTCCGGCTGCTGGTGTTTCCACCGGCTGCAGTGGCGGAGGAGATGCTCCCGTCTTTGGGCCACCGTCCCTCCGCACCACCAGCACTTGTCGTCCTCCCGGTGTCCAAACCGTTTTAGTCAAGCTCCGGTCGGTGCATGCCCGCATTTTAGTCGGTAGAATCGTGTTGCTAATGACTTTGCGCTTGCCATTGGGATTGGTCTCTTACTGCCTGCCTTGCCCTTCAGTCTGTAGCCGAAGTGCTTACTACATTTGTCGGCCTCCCACTGTGCCTTGGCTGCTGATCTCCCCTCGGAGATCCGTCTAGCTTTATTTGAAGCCGAGGTGTATGGCCGCTCTATTGCCGTGCTTCCATCGGCATCTCGGGCTAAGTTCGCCTGGCGGTCCGCTTCTTCGTTCCCGGCAATGCCGGAGTGCCCCGGGACCCAATGAATCTCCGTTGCGATTCCATGGGCGAGGAGGGTCCACGCCCTTCGATTGATCCGTCTCGCTAATCGCTGTCCAGGGCCCTGCTCCAAATGTGCCGTTCGTCGAAAGGCGGCTTGTGAGTTGCTGAAGATCGCTACCGTCTTCACTCCATGCCTTTGCTGTGGTTCTGTCTTCTTGATCGTCTCACCGAGCGCGAGTCCGATCGCCCACGATTCGGCATCAAAGACCTCCATGCGTCCAGTGCCTAGATAACTGCGCCGGGTCCTCCATTCGTTTCCGTGTTTACACACTGCGGCGGCTCCCACTCGGCCATCGTCAGGGCGCGATCCATCTGTCCACCACATCCAGACTCCCGCTCCAACTTTGGCTTCCTTCTCTCTTGCCCATCGCTGCGCGGCTCTCTTGGCTGTGGTGTCGTCATTCAGTATAATGGTCTTGACCACTGGTTCTTCGCCCGGGGCCGGCCAGCTCATTCCTTCGGTTGTCCGGCCATGCTCGTGCTCTTTCTTGACAACACTGCATATCGGTGCATCGGAAGAGGGGTCTTCGTGCAGCCCCTTTAGTTTGCTGCCGCATGCATTTGCCAGTCTTGCTGTGAATCGTTGTTGTCTGGAGTCTAAGATTACGGGCGCGGGTGTAAGCCCCGCTTCTCTCATCAGTGCCCCCCGTGGGGTCGTGGGCAGCGCACCCACGATGGATCTGGCTTGTTGATTTAGGAGAAGTTGAAGGTCGTCTTGCCTGCCTACTTCTTTGGGATCCCACCAGAGCTCGCTCCCATATAGTGCGACCGCTTGGACACAGGCTATTTGGACGGCTCTCACGCTTTCTGGAACGACCCCGTATGTCTTTGTAAGAGTTCGGAGTCTGGCTTCGGCTGCTCTGGCTTTCTTCATACATCGGTTGTGGTGCTCCTTGAACGTTAGGTGCGCGTCCATCCAGACACCCAGCCAGCGTGTCGCCTCATCATTGAATCGTATAAAGCCGTCTCCGACTCATATCTTTGCTCTCAGCTTCGGCCGAAGGTGCTTCTTGTGGCCTCGTCTGCGCGTAAACAGTGCCGCCTCCGTTTTTGCTGTATCAAACTGCAGCCCTCGTTGACTCGCCCACTCGATGCTTTTTGCTGCGCATCTCTCAAGTGTCGTGACGACCCGATTGACATCGCTTCCAGTCGCCACCCCGCCGAGGTCATCCACAAACGAGAGTCCTTCGGCTGAGACATATTCCTCGACCCACTTAATCAATCCTGAGGTGTAGATTGCAAAGTGGATCGGTGACACAGGTGAGCCCTGCGGAACCCCTGCTTCCACTGGGTGTCTCTCAATGGCATTACCTTCGATCATCATCTCAACCGTCCTTTCTGAGAGGAAGCTCTCAGTCCATCGTATGAGGTCTCCATCCATACGCTTGGCCTTCATTGCGTTCACCAGCCTCCCTTTTGCAACACTTGGGAAGGCTGCCATGATATCCATGAGGAGCACACCGGTTATGTTGCCGTTCGTCCATGCTGCATGCGCTCTGTCGACCATGATGGCTGCCGCGTCGATGGCCGATCGCCCTTTTCTGCTGCCGAACTGTCCTTCGCTCAGTAGCCCCCTCCGCTCGGCCTCTTCTGACAGCAGTTCCGCAACTACCTTCTCAACGACTTTTTCAATGCAGCTGAGCAGTGAGATCGTGCGGTACGCTTTTAGCTTGGTGTAATCGTCCTTGCCGGGCTTGCGAATGACGACTCCACTGGCTCGCTTCCAGACTGCTGGGTGCCCTCCTGTGCGATTTGCCGCTTGCGCCATACCTATGACTCTCTCTTTATCCCACTTCCTGAGCAGGCGACCGGCTCCGAAGGACAGTTTGTCTGGGCCTGGCGCTTTCTTTACTGATTGGGAGTATAGGGCCCGCTCGACTGCTTGCTCAGTAACTCTCATATGCGCGCTTCGGGCTGGAGGTAGCTCGTAGTATTGGTCGTCATCATTTATGGGGAAAGACTCCAGCCTCAGCATCTCCTCCTTTTCCATGGCGGTGTTAGCTTGCTTGCCTTCTCCGTCCGTCAGAGCCTCCACTGTCGCGCCAGCTCGAGGGTTGACATATTTTGCTGCTCTCCAGATCTCAGCTCCTCGGAGGTTCTGCAAGTAGTCATTCCACATTTTGCTCTTGGATTTCCGAATGGACTTTTGCAGTTCTGCTTTCGCTTGGGCTGCCCCCTCCGAGTTTCGTCCGTTTCTTCTCTTTTCTCGCCCGAGCATCTTTCTCTTTGCCTTGATGTCGCAATTCCACCACCTCTTCGATTTTGCGCAGATTCTGACTTTCTTTGCTGTGGCGTCGAGAACCTTGCCCAATGCCTCCTGACACCACGTGGCCTCCTGCTCAACTTCGTCCTCCGTGCATCCGGCATCCAGGTGCGCTCTTTCTTTCGCTAACTCCATCCATAGCTTCTCGGCTGCCTCTTCATCCTCCCCTGTCATGGCAGCCAGATTCCACCCTACCACCCGCTCGTGCTCTGCCTCCTCTTGCTTGTCCACGTCCACCTCCCACACTATAACCTCGTGGTCAGAACCAGTGGCGTGCTTCTCGGCCAGTATTGCCCACTTCGTGATTGGTCGATTCGCCAAGGTTAAATCAATTATCGACTTGCCTTCAAGGTTGTCTCTTTTCCAGTAGTCAGTGGCCCGGTCGTCGTTTCCAATTTCCAACCCGTTTTCGTCTATAATGTCCTCCCAGAAGACGGCGTTCCGCTGCTCAGTGCATCTTGGATCCCATCGTCGGCTGTGGGCGTTGAAGTCTCCAGCTAGGACGGTGCTGCCTTGCCGAATGACCCTCTGCCAATTCAGTCTCCGCGCTGGTCTCTCTCCCAACTGTGTGTCTATTTGATCGTAGACATTGACGATTCTTATGACCTTCTCTCCTCTTCTTCGAACATCAGTGACAATGACATCGTCATTAGCACCCCTGCTGAGGTCCGTTCGCTCATCCACTGTAAGGCTGCTCCCCTTGCGCACCGCCGTCCATACTTGTTTTCTTTTCTTATTTCATATGCTGTGTGGTTAATTTCAAATCCTCTTCTTTCTCTTGGTGGCTCTTGCAAGCACACCACGTCTGCCCTTCGCTCTACCCCCGTCTCCAGCGCCGCTATTGTCCACTCGTACGACCTGGCGCAATTGTGTTGCACTGCTCTAATCATTGGTAACCTGAGCTCCCGTCTCATTTTCCGTGCCGGTCGCCATGGCAGTCTCGGCCATCGTGACGTCTCTTGGTTCTCCTGCTGCCTCTCCTTCCTGCCCATCCACCATCTCTTCGCTCCCCCCGTCTTCTGCCCCCGCCCTGACCCTAATTCCAAGCGCCACTCTGTTCGTCCCCGTTGCCGCCTCAGTCGCGCCTCTCGCCGTGGTTCGTCTCGTTGGCCCCATCCTCCTGCTCTCACGTGCTGCTTTGGCGGCCTCGGTCTTTCTTGCACACCTGCTGCTGAATGCAATGTGGTTTCCTTTGCAATTAGGGCACTTCGCTTGTGTGTGCCCACAGAGTGAGCCCTGCTTTGCATTGCACCCCACGACATTGCACATGTAGTCGCTGGTACGGTGTGGGCCTGAGCAGTAGCCACACGTGGGCTGGCTACTGCACCTGCTCCCAATGTGGCCCCATCCACAGCACAGCTTGCACCTACTATCAGGGCCAGCGTTGGTGAATGGCTCGACGCAGTACCACACTCCCGCTGCCTTGATGCCTTCCTTCGTTAATTTCTGTGCCACTTTGGTCCCTTTCACAACAATCACCACCAACGATGCGGAGATCTCTCCGTTCTGTCTTCTCTGCCTGATAGTGCGTGGGTTCGCCAGCCACCGTACTTGGGTGGGGCTAGCTACTCCTTCGTTTTCGGCCTGGAATTCCTCGCGCATTTTTTGTAAGCCTTCTGTACCCTTGCCAATGTACCTTACGAGCGGTACTGCGTGAATCTTTAGTCTCTCCCAGGATTGGTCCTCCTCAACGTTGATGATTCCTTTGTCGACTTTCCGTGCCGCAGTGATGATGTCATCGTGGTACAAGAGGGCCATCGCAGCTGTTGCATTATGGTGGGTGATTGCTGTGATGGCCCCTTTGGCATATCTTTTCGCGTTCATAATCCGGATGTGAGCCGGTGCCTTCTGGTGGAAAAGCGCTCTATTGATTGCCGACGCCATTTCCTGGTCCATGTTATTGGGGACCTGTACCCTCTCGTCTCTCCGTAGAATGAGGCGTCTCTCTGCCATGCTCGAGCCAGTCGTCGGGGCTGGGGCTGGGGCTGGGCTGGCAGTTTCACCAGCGGCCACCATCTTTTGACTCTGGTTTCGCGGTGGAACTGTCTCCCACCGCCTAGCCGGTGTAGGAGTTGGTGCCGGCTTTGGCTTAAGTTTGGGCTGTGGTCTGGGCTTGGGTTGCTGCAGCTGCTGTCGGCGCACCTCCAGCCCTTCCTGCGTTATGTCTGCGTGTTGCGAGGCCTCTAGCCCACCGCTGCCGGTGTCCGTCCTGTCTGTTTCTTTCCCACTCGCCTTCTGGTCTGGAGCTGTTCCCACTAGGGCCTTCGATACCATCTCTGTGATGCCCGCCTCCCACAACACGTTGTCCTGATGCCGTGCATCCCACTTTTCCTCCCTCTCCTGCATCCATGTTCGCACCCCTAGCCACTTTGCTTCTTCGCTCGTTGCATGAGCTTCCAACATATTCGCCAAGTGTCTGGCTAAGCTTTCAACAGTTCGGTGCAGTTGCGTCAGCTCGTGAGCCTGCTGCTGGATCGTTCTCTCCATGCGACTCCTCCAGTGTCCGGGGATCTTCGAAGCCTCTGGGTCCACAATCCTCGGTGTCTTTCCGTTCTCGTTCTGCCCCGATGGCTCAATTGCGGTCGCGCTCGTATGGCCGACACGCATCGTGTCGCTGGCCATGCCATTCACCACTTCTCTTCCTCCTGCTCCCTCCATATTCATGTCCTCTCTCTCAATTGGGGTACCAATCGTCGCTCCGGTAGGGTTCTCTCCTCCCGGGGTCGCCATCGTTGTCGTTGCTAGTTAGGTGGTCGCGTCGCGAACGCATGTGCGCTTTGCAGCTGAGGTGCCCAACCTCCTCCGGCTGTCCAGAGGTGCTGGGAGTGTCGTCCCGGGGTCAATTCGATGCTAGAAATTGATTGCCGGTATCCGCTTGTCGATTATTGCCGTGGTTATTGACTTAATTCGCTGTTTCTGTTTTGCCAAGACTTTTGATGGTGGCTAGATATATTGCGTAGTCTCCGTTCCAAAACAAGGCATGAAGTGGAGGGCAGACCTGAATTATACTTCGTGAGCAAGGAAGCACTGAAGAAGTGGATTGAGGAATTTGTGGACAGTGAAACAGCAGCAGCATATAAGAGGGTTGCGGAAGTAGAAGCAGTGGTAGAGAGAGAGAAAGACACTATGTTGAAAAGAGCAGCGGCTGATACAACTCAACTGACATTTGTTGAGATGTTGGAAGCAATTGGAGATAGTGTTGACGATGATGCAACTTCAGACGAGGAAGATGATGAAGATGAGGAAGACGATGGTGATAACAATGAGTATGCAGACCTCAGTGACGATGACGAACCTGACTGCGGGGCTGGCACAATCAACAAACCTGCGCAGAAATGGCTGGACACAATTCGCACAAATTGAAAGGAGCTCGAAGAATTGACAACTCCGCGATTGGCAGATGCAGCACATTACTTTCGCGAGCCCCACACAATGTACGACACTACTGAATTGAAGGTTCCGGTGGTGTCAACTCCAAATACAATTTCCCTTCCTGCCACATCATCTATGGCCCAACCACCCTCTCCCCCTGGAACCCGTCAGTTTTTACTAGGAGTTAGAAAGCCTGTTGAGCAATGTATGCCAGTCAAAACAGTTGAATCAGTAGAAAATTATCTCTTGCCTGCTTTATCCCTTACAAATTGTCATACAAAGATCTGAATACATGTGTACAGAGCATGATGGCCTGTAAGCCTAGATCGTCATATATTGATTGATTGTTATATTTCAATTTTCGACAGTTTTTTAAGCGCAAATGATTTTCAATCCTATTTTTGTATTTGTTAGTTCTCTAATTTAAATGACACCTGAAAAAATTGTCTGTGCATGTGCAGAGATGAAACCAAACATATGAACTTTGACCAGGCCAGATATGGAAGATACACTGTTTATCAGCCTGCTCATATCAAAAATGATCAACCTAAGTATGACAGTGAAAAGTTAATTGATACATAATATGCCACCTGAATTTTACGTCATTGGTGTTATATTTATCTCACTAGTTGCAGTCTGATCACATTGAAAATGAATTTCAAAGACAGCCGATACACACGATTTTAATGAAACTCCAACTGCATTAGCTGGCGCTCAGGCCCTGTACACATCATTGCGATCTCACAAACACCTCATGGGTGACTTTGAATATTTGGCACATCCAGCTGGATGACATAAGTGGGCTATACAAAATACACGCTGACGACATTATCATTATGCCGCGTAACGCCGGCCGAAAGCGCTGACTTCATCGACATATCAGTTGCAAGCAATTCATCACAGCAGCCGCTGAATTGTAGGAATTAAATCACGATTTACATGTATCGCAAGGTGTATTCTTCTCAAATATGTATGAACTCCAGCCTTTACAATCAAATGAAATGCAATGGTGCGATAAAACATGTAGACTGCAAGGGTAAAAGTGAGCATCGATGGAGCATCAACGACTTTTGGTAACACAACGTCTCCCATGCATGGTAGTGTTTTGACTGCCCTGGATATTTTGAAGTTTTGACTGCCTGTACCGACAGATCAGTGGTATGCGATTCATCCGAGTAACATCTCAATTGAAGTAATTGAATCATGAGTTATCGGTATCGCGAGGTATAGTTTTTTCATATATGAATGAAAGCCAGCTGCAACAATCACATGAAGTTCAATCATACGATATGACACATAGGCTGCAGAAGTAAAAGTGAGTGTGAACGGAGCGTCAATGATTTTTGGTGACCCAACATCACTCGTGCGTGGGATTGTTTTGTCTGGATTTGATATATTGTAGTTTTCACTGCCTTTATCGACAAATCAGTGATATGCAATTTATCCAAGTTACGTCAGAATTGAGGGAATTGAATCACGAGTAATCGGTATTGCGAGGTATAATCTTGTCAGACAGGCATGAAAGCCAGCTTTCACAACCAAATACAGTGCAATCGTACGATATGACACCCAGGCTGCAGAAATACATGTGAGGGTAAATGGAGCGTCAATGATTTTTGATAACACAACATCTCTAGTATGCAGGCGTGTTTGCACTGGACTAGTTGTATTGTGGTTTTGACTGCCTTTATCGACAAATCAGTGGTATGTAATTTATCTGAGTAACGTCTGAATTGAACGAATAGAATTACGAGTTATTACTATCGCGAGGTATATTCTTGTCAAATATGCATGAAAGCCAGATTGTACAATTACATAAAGTGCAATCGTGCGATATGACACGTAGGCTGCAGGAGTAAAAGTCAGCATCAACAGAGCATCAATGATGATTGGTGAAACAACATCTCTCGTACGTGGGATTGTTTTGAGTGCACCAATTGCATTGTGGTTTTGACCCCCTTTATCGACCAATGAGTGGTAAACAATTCATTCCAGTAGCCGCTGAATAGAAAGAAATAAACCACGATTAATCTGTATTGTGAGGTATATTCATGTCAGATATGCATAAAAGCCATCTATTACAATCAAATACAGTGCAATCATGCGATAAGGCACGTAGGCTGCAGGTATTACAGTAAGTGTCAACGGAGCGTCAAGGATCTTTGGGGACACAACATCTCTTGTGCGTGGGATTTTTTGACTGCACTAGTATTCCTTTGGATTTGACTGGCATTATCGACAAATCATTAGTCTGCAATTTATTCGAGTAACGTCTGAAATGAACAAATTCAATCACGAGTTAACTGTATTAGGACGTATATTCATGTCAAATATGCTTGAAAGCCAGCTTACACAATCAAATATAGTGCAATTGGGCGATAGGACATCTAGATTGCAGGGGTAAAAGTGAGCGTGAACGGAGTGTCACGATTTTTGGTCACACAATATTGGGCAGGGAAGGAAACAGATACATTGCGATGGTATAATTGCCATGTTCGCTGTCTTCATCGTCAATGCAGTGGTAGGCAGTTTATCGGATTATGCCTGAATTGAACGAATTCAATCACCATATATCTGTATCCCGAGATATGTCATTGTTAAATATGCATGAATGCTAGTCTTTCCAATGAAATACAATGCAATTATGCGATAGGACACGTAGTCTGCAGCAGTAGATATGAGCGTGGATCGCATGTCAATTATTTTCGTTCACACAACATCTCTAGTGCATGGGATTGTTTTATCAACTGCACTATTTCTATTGTAGTTTTGACTCTCTTTATCGACAAATCAATTTTTACTGACATATGGACCATCATTTCTTTTCAAGGACAGTTTGTGGAAGCTGGTATATAAGTCATCGAGATATCCATATTCCTATCGATATTTTTGATAGCAGTGCAGTTCGAAATCTTTCTCTATCTACTTTTATATTCCCTTTAACAACTTCTTCAATGGCTGCTGCAAAGTCCATTGATATATCCTCACTAGAAGGTATATACTCCTCTGAAGATGAACGTGACTTTATTCGAGATTTGACCTATGAAATATTGCAAATAGTGTTTGATCAATGGTTGACCTGCGTGAATGTTGACACAAAAACTACGATTGTGTGGAGCGGCTCCCGGCATGTAGCAGCACGGCGATTCTAAAAACATTGCTCAAAATCAGAAAATGGCTCCCCTGGCCTCATCTGTATCGTTTGTTACAGGGTTGTGGTATATCTATCGGAGAATGGAACAAGTACAATAGTGAAACACCTCAAATCAAAGAAACACAAAGCAGAGCTGAATAAGTTGACTGAATCAGACGTGACCTTATTGACGGGTACAGCTGGTGATGAGCAAGCTTTAGCTGTACTGAAGATGAAAGGCAGTCAGGATGTTAAGGAGGCAAGTAGTTTCCATCAAACACAGGCTGATTGAAATCATAGACCATACTGACAATTTTAACAGATTGAACATCCAAATCTGGCAGATAATAACGTTTAAACTGTTGAATTCAAGAACCGCAATTTGATGCTAGGATTTGTTTCTGCACATATTCCATGGAAAGCTATAACCAACCTGGTGTTTTGACGGAAGTTCAACGCTTTAAGATATGACTTAAATTTTCACTCAGGCAGTACTCTTTGTAATATTTGCCAAAGAGAATACTCCCTCACAATTGATGCAATCAAAAAGCAGTTGCCAACCCAACATCAAGTCAGTGTAACGTTAGATGGGTGGACGTCTACCAATTAATTGGCGATGGTGTCAGTCATTGGATATTATATTGATCATTACTAGTTCCTGTGTGTATTACAGCTTGCATTTGATGAGGTTTGTGGCCTCTTGGTTTAATATTTGCTACTGCTGACAGACAACTATAGATTAAAGGCAAACACACAGGTGTGCAACTGGCCGAGCATTTGACGGAGGCACTTAAACGTTTCAGTCTTGCCGACAGTCGATTGCTCGGTATAACCACTGATAAAGCCTCATCCAACTCTTCCATAACACGGGAGTGGCAATCTACCTTCGAAACCTCAGGATTTGAATGGTCGGCATTATGATATCATGTACCATGCATGGCGCATGTCATTCAGCTGTGTTTAGGAGCATTCATAACTAATCTAGCGGTCAAAGGTCAAACGAAGTCAGGGGAGGCCAATGAATGTGACGAGCAATTTGGAGCAAATGCGACAGCCACATTGACCCAAAGCCAAAAGCTGCAGAACGTATAAATTTCAAGAATCTCAAAGATAGCAGCCATGATGCCTGGATTAGCAAAGATAATTGAAAAGGTAATTACTGCATGTTATATAGACATTCATGCTGAGGACTGACTCTTGATATAGCACAGAATGCATGGGGTATTTATTACTCTGACTCCCGGAAGACGCAATGAGTTTCTCAACTTCCAGAAATCAAAAGTGACAATTGCGGTACTACCTACCATGGATATAAACACTCGGTGGAATTCAACTCTGGAATTACTGGGGCGGGAATACAGATTGACAGAGTTTACGTGCCAGTGGGTCAAAAACCCCAATTATGCTGATTACTGGCCTTTATTTACAACAGATGAGGAATGGATTATTGTCAAATACATAATAGAGGTACTGAGACTATTTAATCACTGCACACTTTGGATATCGAAACGGCGTACAGTCACCTTTCACCATATCATCACAATATATAATGACATTTTCAATCATCTAGCTGGCATTATGCGTGCTTTGGCAAGGAAGGAAACCCAGTGGAAAGATGATCTATACTTTGCTTTGAAGTTTGAATACCAAAAGCTGTCCAATTATTACTCCGAAGTCACAGCAGAAACAGCCATGCTCCTCAATGCAGCACATATTCTTGATCCATTTTGGATGTTGGGATCATGTATGAAGTGGGACAAGGCTACAGATGATAATCCTGAGGACGAGGGCTCTTTCACTGCCCAGTTCAAGCATCCATTCATGAAATATATGGAGAATGAATACTGCATCAAACATCCATTTATGACTACCAGAAAACCTCAAAATATACTAAAACTTGACCCATACACCTCCATCACAGTGGCTGGGCCAGGTCAATCGACCAATGATCCATATGATTGGTCTGGTGATGATGAGAATTTGACATGTGCAAATACGGCGGAAGGTATTCCAGGGGGTAGCAATCATGCATCACGCATATTGACGGCTACCACTCTTTATTTTAATTCACCATCCAAGGTGCCCAAAATTTGGGGACAAATCAATCCCAATCTTAATAATTATCATTGCGACCAAACAGAGACTAGAAGGGCTTTCTGGTTACCCGACATAACCGATTGGTGGCGACAGTAGGAAAAATCACAAACATAGTATACCGATCCAGCCAATATAGTGCAGGACATCATCTCAATCATGCCACTCAGGGTTGGAGTAGAAGCCAGCTTTTCACTTGACGGAGATGTGATTGGGTGGTGGCAGTCTATAACTACAGGTGAAAAACTTAGAGAAGAAGTGGTTGTTCAGCAGTTTGCGAGAAATAATCATTGTTTTTTGGCCGGTGCCACTGCACAAATATATTCATCAATATCTGATAATAATTCTGCAATCACGATAGAGGCTGAGGAAAGAAGCTGCACCAGATGGCTATGATTCATGACTGTTTGGAGATGTGGCAGGGAAGTAAAAACCTACGCGCAACTCAGAAGGAATCACACGCCCAAAAAAAACGAATGACAGCCATCCATTATATTTCAGACACCGAAGAGATAGTTCAATCATCCTGGTAACCCTTTAAGCATGATGGTGTTGCAGCTTTCAAAATGACGGAAAAATACCCTCTTCCACCGTCCTTATCACAGATCAACGTTCCTGGTGGCACTATCAAAGTTCTCAAAATCCAGCGAATACGTAGGTTCAACCGCCATCCGTGTGAAAGTTATGACGATTTTTCTGCCGAAATGATTTCTGATATTGATGATTGGCACCATTCGAACAGCGACTTGGACGATCGAAACTATGCCCAAAACGATGTGGAGGCTGAGGATGAAGATGATATGAATATGTGAGATGATTCTGATGTCATTGATGAGGTAGAACAGCCATATGTACTTGCTGCCCCTAACATCACAGCCTTTATCATTCAAGTTCAAAAGTCGAAGCGCACAGCAACTGTATTCATTATGAACTCCATGTCCGCCAATACACAGGAAACACGCAACGAAAATGTCAATTAGTGAGGGTAGAGCGGTGATCTGTATTGTATATTTCTTTTGGTTTTCTGTTTCTTGTAATGGAAGATGAGTATCGTGTATTTGGTAATCTGCTTGGTCACTATTGAAAACTGTTTTGTATTCGATGCTTATATGATGACAAGACAGTTGAAATACAATTCCAAAGGAACATATAATGCTCGGCCCATTGTGATATTATTCAAACATATTCCAACATAATTTTGAAGGTAATATTGGAGCAGATATCAATATGATGCGCGAAAGGGAGGCAATAATTAAACAATATACATGATTGATACTAACATATGTATTGTAATTGACACATACCACAACAAACAGGAATTGATTACAGCACAAGTGTTTATACAGTTTTGGCCGTCTTTCATCTTGCTACAAAGTCAACCTATCAGGTTATGATATATATTCTATGATTTGTAGTTGTGATATTGGATATGATTGAAATAAGTTCAACAGCAGTGAAAATCATTAATATGAATCGCTTGGTTGATAGAATTGAAAATGTGAAAAGTCGCCTGTACAATAGTAAGCACCCGTTGTTAGACCTGTCTAATTATCCCTGTATTTGGGCGTTTCCAAAATGTTGAGTGAACCCGAACGGTTCTTTGTGGTTCGGTTGTACTGGCGACCTAAACTGTGTATCTGGAAACAGTTGGGTTCTGACCGGAACCCGACCCAGAGCCTCCGTGTTGGAACCGATGCTAACACTAGTTACGGCAGCAGTGGCCGGAGTGGCCGAGGTGGCCGAGGAGGCAGATCCCAACATGATGGGAATGCTCGGAGGGAGGTAGATACTACGGAAGCAATGGCAGGTCAGCACGAGACTGCAGTGCATGCGGGCGAGAATACGGGATCCGTGTTGGGGGTGCAGCCGAGTGCACAGCACCTCCGAGGGCACAATGTCAGGGGGGAACATACGTGGAGGTTCAGGCGGGCAGAGATAGAGTTTGTAAGATTACTAATGTTGATTTGATTTACTCTGAAAGTGATCAATCAAATCTGCTTCGTTTCAATCTCCCCGTATTGTACTCACCTAACCACTCACCAGCAAGATGAAAAGAAGATGGAGCGCAAGCACAAACATTATACAATTGTAGTGCTAGCCATACATTCGTCAGTCTGATTTTCCTACAGAAGCTAAACAATGGCAGACCAAAACGCCGGCACCGTGGAAACATGCAACTGACCACAGCTTGGAATGTCACAACTCTACCACTGGAGGAAGTACGCCTAAACTTGCACATTGGCGGGCTTGCATATCAGGGATAGTTTGTCGTCTACCTGCTAGCCAAATATGTCATTATTTTGCGAAATGACTGCATGGAGCACGTCCCACACCATGTCAATCATAAAAAGAACCAGTTATGGTTCGGTTGCGATGGAGATGGGATCTGTTTCAAATTAAAAATTAATGGACGCATGAAAGATGAATAAAGAAATACCCAACTCCTAGCGGTGGCAGCAAAGAGAAAGCCAGTACAACCGAAAGAAAATAGCTACATGGCTGCAAAACTCTTAGTGATGGAGCTCGCAGCTGAGATGGTGGATGAAGTGGTAATCAGGGAGGTGGTCAATGAAACGACATTCCAGGCAGCCTGCGGTGCGATCTGGATGGAATCAATGACCATGGAGGGGTCACCAGAGGACGGTGGTGTAACCTAATTATCGGAGTTCGAACGACCTGTACAAGAGGAATACCACAACCTTTTTCTGGAATTCGAAGTACTGCCACCGACAACAGCATTTGGTGGTGTTTATATCAGCTCAATCCTGGGAATACAACCGCAACACTGCAGACTGTACCGACACCCAACGACAGAGTGGCAAGAGTAAAACATTCAGACGGCCGAGCGACCGGAAAAACGGAAGATCCGCAGCTCTCCCCCGCCATACGCAGCACCGGTGCTCTTCGTACTCAAAGGGAACGGCAAACTCCGACAGGTCATCCATTACCGAGCTCTCAATGCAATCACAATCATGGATCGCATCCCATTGCCGCATCCGGAGGAGCTCATTGCACGTTTGCAAGGCACCAAATGCTTCTCCAAGCCAGATTTGCACAGTGGATACCACCAACACCGTATCCACCCAGATTCAATTGAAAAGATGGTCTTCATCAGACCCGATGAATTGTACGAATGGCTGGTAATTGCGTTAGATCTGGCCAATGCACCAAGCGAATTCATGAGGTTAATGACGGATCTCCTGAGGAAACATATCGACGAGGGC
Source organism: Trichophaea hybrida (assembly GCA_015178995.1). Taxonomy (NCBI): domain Eukaryota; kingdom Fungi; phylum Ascomycota; class Pezizomycetes; order Pezizales; family Pyronemataceae; genus Trichophaea; species Trichophaea hybrida. The sequence goes on from WHVE01000612.1 coordinate 43,564, forward strand.
TATTGCATGGTGTTTTTAAATGACGTAATAATCGACCCCAAAGACCCAGAAACTCACGAGGCTCACGTGCAAGGAGTACAGAATTCAGTCTGCCAGGACGGTTTTTGACAACAGAATGACATGAGTCTGGTTGGAAAAACTGAAGCACCCATCCTTGGATTCATGGTCAACGGAGATGGGGTGCCGATGACAACTGAGAAGATTACCGTGATTGCACACTGGTCAGACCCAGCAACACCAAAGACATGCATAACTTCGTTGGGGTTGCGGCGGTATAGTGCTGTTTTGTTGAAAATTTCGCTAAAATTGCAGCCCCCCAAACCGTCTTGCTAAAGGCAACGCTGACAGAGTTCAACAGAGTACAGAGCGACCCGGACAAGTGGACACAGGAAATGAGTGCATTGACATTCTCAATGTATCCATGCTGCTGGACCCAGCAATTGTGCTACCATGAAAACAAAGAGATCAATACCAGGTAAGGATAGATGCCTCCGACTTCGTGATTGGAGCCACACTACGGCAAATATAAAAGATCGAGGACAGCAAATTGACGGACAGAATCATCGCCTACTTTTCCCATATGTTACCCGATTCTGAGACTGGATATTCAACGTATGACAAGAGAATTTTGGGAGTCATGAATGCAATCCAGCATTGGTGGTTTTTCCTCCATGGAGCTGGTGGATTCAAGGTTCAAACAGACCACTCGGCGATGCAGCCTATCCTCATGCAGCCATGCCTGACGAGTAGGCAAATGCAACACCTAGAGACCCAAATGGAGTACGAATTCGAAATTGAATATCTACCAGGAGTCCGGAACTATATTCAGGATGCGCTCATCTGGTGGCCCAACTATAAGAATCCACCACTACCACGCACAGCACAAACGACACCCGATGTCCTAAAGAATAATGACCAAGAGGAAGCTGATCACGAAGTGGAACTGATGCATGCAAGCGTAATACGAGCTGAGGGTTGGAACGACAAGATGCGGGCAGCATACCTGCAGGACACTGATGTTGGCATGGTATATAGGGAACTCCAGTGCACAGTGGTGAACCAAGACCAAGATACCCCATGACAGAAGATACAACAACAGAATAGAACATGTCACTATTGGATGAACTACGAAGGCCTGATTTTACCTTGCACAACCGACTGCCTTTTCATACTCAAGGAATTTCATATCAATGTTTTATAGGAGGCACATGACTCAACAGTGGGTGGACAATTTGGAATTGAAAGGATGGCGTCAACAGTCGGCAGACAGTGAATTTGCCCGGGCCAGTATCAGATAGTCAAACCGTATGTCAAAGGGTGCACTGCATGCCACCGGGCAAAGTCAACAAATCCGAAACCCTATGGCCTACTGCAACAACTGGAAGTTCCCAGCATGCGGAGGCAACACATCAACATCGATTCCATTACAAAGCTACCAGTGATCGACAGGAATGACACCATCATCCCCTGTCATGGCGCCCTAACAAAAACAGCTACCTGGACAGCCCCAACCGAGGAAGACCTCACAACCCAACGTATTGAAGTGATCTTCATCGATGTGTATTTCTGGGTACATGGGATCCCAGTATCAATCGTCAGCAACTGTGACATCAGAGTCACCTCCGACTTGTGGCAACACTTGAACGAAATCTGGCAATTGAACTATGAATGATCAAGGCCATCCACCCACAAACGAATGGGCTTGCAGAAAAGGTCAACAGTACAATCGAGCGCTCCCTCCGCACTGTCGTAGCAGGCAATGACAGAAGTTGGGTAAAAATATTACCATTGGCAGTATTCGCATACAACGCTAGTAAGCCCAAGGCACCTGAGAAAACCCCATTCGACGCAGGCCTCGGATGCATCCCACATATTCCCCTTGACATCCCGCAGCCACTTCTGAAAACTCAACCCAGCCAGGAGGGCAGCATGCATTCAACTTCGCGTCAACCATGGCAGACATTCTTGCCCAGCTGAAGGATTGACCAGCGATCGCCCAAGCTGCCCAAGCCATCGAGGCAAATAAAAAACGCCAGCCATACAACATGCAGACTGGTGACAGAGTTATGATCGACACCCACAACATGCTATTGAGCTACGGCGCGGCAGTACCAGGCACCGAAACCATCCTATCGGGTGTGCGGCATAGTCGAGCACTAAACCAACGATATGGCAGTCCATATACACTTGGCCCTCATCGCGGCAATGGCAATGCCTTCGAAATCACCAATATTGCTAAACACCTCTGCATACACAAACCCTTCTATGTGGGCGAGTTCAAATGGTGCACTATAAATGAGTCCTGAACACAGGACTCACCACCACCGATTAGAGTCAGCATGAGTGGTGAATTAAATCAAGGAGTAGATGCTATTCGTGAGTGGCGAATCAGCAAAGACGGCAATGTCCAGTGCCGAGCACAATGGGAAGGCCAGTCAGAAGAACAGAGTACATGGTAACCGCTGACAAACCTCACCTGCTTCGTAGACAAAGACACCGCACACAAGTATGCCGCTACACTCAATGATGAAAAGGTCATGAAACTGCTGATTGGGAATCTACTCTCGGCAAACCCTTGTGAAGCGACCGAGTCAGGAACAATTCTAACCAAAGGATTGCCGCCGACGGGAAAGAGCCCGAGAACTGCAGAATGCCAACCCGAGAGCGGAAAGGCGATGAAGCAGTTTTTTTTCAGTCTGTTTTGATTGCTTTGGACGTATAGGCGGGAAACTTTCTGTGGAGGGACGTTGATGTAGGATGTACGTAAGGAGTGAGGGTTACACTGCGAGTCACATATCCGGCTCAACACTGTATATATATAGAGCGTGGCTTCTTGAGAATACAGGACACGTTTGCAGTTAACTAAACATAGACTTAATTGGACCGTGTATTTGTCATTCCGGTCTGTGCCGCCATTGCTCCGCGATGTGACTGGTCAGTTCACGGACTCATGGTAGACTCCATGAATTAAGCCGTAGTTCATGGATCCGAGATACTCCGCGGGATGACTAGTCACTCCGCGGACTGACAAGCTCCGTGAACTGACTAGAACAATTTGTCTGACCTGCTGGTCACTGGTGCTGGGTGCAGTTGACCCCATTGTCATCATCGAATGTAGGCGTTTGTGCATCCGATCGGTTCAGTGGTGCCCCCAGTGTAGTATGTTAGGGGGATACTGCAGCTAAATGTGACTTAGTTTAATCGATATTGTTGTACCGTCTTTTGGTAATGGCGTATCTTGATAACGACGATAAACCTAAAGATGTGAAATTCAATTGTGACGCGTTTACGTCGTTGTACTGTATGTATACATACGGGCATCTATTGCAGTATGCGCATCTTTAAAAGTCGTAACTATCTTGGAGGTAATCCTCCGATGATTTGTCAAAGGTGACATGGGATGGAAGTTCACCGGTATGGAAATAATGGTAGTATTCTTCCCAAAGGTCATTACGAACAAGGTATCATGCGAGGTGTTCGTATTTGGCTCGATTGTTTGCTTGGGCGTACAAGATCCGAGTGAAGAGAATCTTTTGGTCGTCTTTAATAGACATAAAAGTTTTTGATGAATAGTTTAAGGTAATAACTTAATAATATTTCAGGTGGTTTTCCGCTGTTGTGTTCAGACTGTGGTTTGTTCGGCTGTTGCTTGAATCGTTGTGTTTAAACTTGTGGGTTTAAGGTGGTCCTTTATAGGTGAGTATTTCCGCGTCAAACCATCCTGCTGAGGGGTGACGGGACTTCTCTGTGTTCTATGATTTGTGTATATAGTACTATCCCGATAACACTCAGTCCACGTACGTGGGTGTTCTCATAACATCTGATAGTCGCTTCAGAGCCAATCTCGGTAGTTAATTGGGGAGAGTTCCGTTTGACAACGTGTGGTTGCGTAAGCCCCCACCAGGAGTCCCAAAGGTTATCTTGTATGTATGATGACGTTGCTGACTCACATAGCGGACCATTACTTCGTATTGGTTATCTTTCTTCGTATTGAGTGGAATAGTGATCAATGATTTATTGAGCTGCCAACCCATACATTGCCACGTACCTAGTGTCATCGGGTTTTATCCGTGTTCACCGAAGGGGGTGCCCTCTGTCACTAATCGCGTTGCAAACGCGGCAGAGCTGGGTTTTGACAGTCTAGATTCAAGCACTTATCTTTCAGGTAGAGTTAACTACCAGGGCACAGTTAGCTTATCTCCTTTGCTTACTCTAGCTCTAGAGATAGCAAAGTCCCGCATACTAAGATAATATCGCTCGTCCAACCATATCCATGAGGCTAAGCATGGTGTGGTGGGAAAATCGATCCCACCACTAAATCCACGAGATTATTAAATTCGTGCTGGGTTAGGGTTGTTGAGGCTCTGCCTCGTGCCATCGCCAGGTGTTCAGACTTTATATGGACCTGTGCGACACGCACCCAATCATCATCCCATCTCTTCCCTTCTTCACTCTTTTGTTTCTTAGTTCATAGCCAATCAAACTTCATCTTGCTGGGGCTACTCCATCCCAACGCTCCTCGAAACGAAGCCGCTCTTTTGCAGCCTCCTATTGGTCGCTGCCGTGCGAGAATCTTTTCCTGGGTTTTCTCTCACAAGTGGTATTGTTTGTCCCAGTATTAGCATGATATTGGAGATAACACTGGTCTGATCCGTAATGCACAGCTGACCCAAAGGCCCCTGTTTTGCAGTTACATTGCTTCGGCAGTATGGTTGGTGTGTCCCATGCCTTGGTCAGTACTATGGGAATTACCCCATGATAACTGTCTGATCGAGTGTGCGTACTGTCTCCACAATCGGTAGCTACTCCTTATGCTGAGACGTAGTATTGTAGCATAGACTATTATGGGGATTTCACCCGGCTATGTTGAGCCGTCCGCTAACTCATCAGTAGACATCCTCAGGGGTGTGTTCTTTAACCGCTGATCCCAATCATCATCCCATCTCTTTCCTTCTTCACTCTTTTGTTTCTTAGTTCATAGCCAATCAAACTTCATCTCGCTGGGGCTACTCCCTCCCAACGCTCCTCGAAACGAAGCCGCTCTTTTGCAGCCTCCTATTGGTCGCTCCCGTGCGAGAATCCTTTTCCCGGGTTTTCTCTCACAATTGGAGCCCAAACGCGGATTTCGTTTTGGAAAGCTGAGCACGGGAAAGTAAGCCTGAAGCGAGAGACTAATAGATGAATTCAGCGACGACACGGAAATAGGAGGAGCAGATAGTGGCTTTTGGACCGATACGACGCGTCACTAATAGCGAGAGAATTACCAGCGATTCGGAAACACAATAAGGCACATCGAATCCCATCATCATTACGAATATCAGCCCATCTAGCACGAAACCAACCATTGCACCTGTATCCTGCAAACCCGCTACGATGGATATCGCAGGATTACTCGCGGAGGCTATCACCAAGCAACGGAATGCAATGCCGCTACCGCAAACTCCAGGTGCACCAGTTTTCCGTGGGCGAGATGTGACGACTTTCCTGCACCAGTACGAGAGCCTGGCTTCCTTTACTGCCACCGACGTTACCGAGAGCAGTGTCATCGCCATGCTTCCCTATTACTGTACGGAAGAGATCAGAAAAACCGTGATGATGATGCGCGGCTACACGGATCGTGACTGGGATACGCTCAAGAAGGAGATGTTGGATGTGTTTCGGCTTGCTGACAGCCGGCCCGATTCACTCGTCTACATACGTCAATATCTCGAGCAGCTCTGTGCAACGTTTAGAGATAGCCATAGGGGTTGTGACCATGCGGAATTCGGAGGTCTTGATCAAACGGAATCCCTCAAGTCGTTTCTCCGCACCTACGATCACATCAGCGGAGTTGTTATGGAGCGTGGAATGTTGTGTGAGTATGAGAGGACGGAGATGCTGTTGCGTGCACTTCCGAAACGACTCTGGAGGAAGGCGGTCACCAAGCTCGGCATGCACCCACTTGAGCCGAGTACGTTCGGATACAGCAATCTCAAGAATTGGATTTCGGCAAAGATCTCTACTGATGAAGCCCTTGCCATGTTTGAATTTCTCGCTCCTGCTGCCGCTCTCCCGACTACTTCAATTTCTCTGCCTGCACCGAACACTTCTCCAGATCCATTGGTTTCCCTGGCTCTCGCTCCAATGGCTCCCGCGATTTCTCCATCTACGGCGCCCACAACGTCTCCGGTTCTTCCTTCTTCGGCTCCCACAATTTCACCAGCTTCTCCAATATCTCTGGCTCCGATACCTTCTCTGGATCTCCCGACGACTTCAACTGCACCACCTGCACCAACCACTTCTCCGGCTCCCATGTCTTCGATTGCTCCCACGGCTGCTACAACATCTCCGGCTTCTCCATCTTCGGCACCCATAACCCCCATGGATATCACAATTCCGGCAGCGCCATCAACGATTCTGACAACTCCTACGGCACCCATGGCATCCGCGTCACCTACGACACCGATAGCACCCATGGCTCCTCTGACTGTTGTAACTTCTCCGGCTTCCACGACATCTACGGCTTTCACTCCTCCGGCTCGAACTCACACAGTTAGACAAGGTACCATTCGTGCTGGGCCGACGGTACGGCTGGGAATTATACGTGTCGAGCCTCCGCAAGGGCAGAAAATACGTCGGCACCACTACGCGCATCTAGAGCCCGTCAGGCCGCACCGATCCGAGTCCACTATAACGTGCCGAAGTGAGCCTGCACCATCGAACCGTCAAATGCCCGCCCAACCGCCACAGAAGCCTGAACCCGCACCTCCGGAACCTGTGCAACTGCAAGGTCAAGAGCCTGCTCCTCCGAACCGTCAAGAGCCCGTCAAGCTGCCCCGATCTGAACCCATCGTACCGTCCCATAATCAGCCTGTTACACCGAACCGTCAAGAGCCCGCTTCGCCGTGTCAAGACCCCGTGCAGCTGCCGCAGCGAGATGTTCCGCCATGTTACTACTGTGGCAATGACCAGCACAACCTCCGGAAATGTGCCGACCTCCGTACAGATCTGGAGAAAGGCATTGTAAGCATCAACAACCGCGATCGACTTGTTCTTGGGACTGCAGGTGCAGAGATACCAATGGAACCGGCTGCTCGTGACAACCGCACGATAAAGGATTATGCACGTGCAGGAGCTCCAATCTTATCAGCACCGTCACCAGCACCGTCACTAGCACAGCCGCCAGCACCGTCCCCAGCACCGTCCCCAGCGCAGGCACCACCGCCGCCTGCACAATCGCCACTACCGCCACCCCGACCATCACGACTCGCAGCACCGCTTCTCTCGCCGGAAAAATTGACACAATTGATGCGAGAGGTCACGGAGCATTTTGCACAATCTCGACAGTGCGAAGTTGATATTCCACCACCGCCGCCACCACCAGCACAATTGTCACGTACCTCCGTACCGCTTCCATCGCCGCAACAATTGACACAGCTGGTGCAAGAGGCTACGGAGCACTTCGCGCAGCCTCGCCCAAAACAAACAGCCCGCCCACCACCAGCAGCACGAAAAGCCCGAATGCTCGAGCAACAGCGGCGATCGATGTGTGTCTGACCAGGTGTGCTTCGCACAAAAGGCCGGGGAGGGAAAAATCAATGTTCCATTATGATTGTGACTGGCCAGAGGTGCACTTGGTGGAGAGAAGTGGATTTGGAGATGAGAGGCGTAGTTAGATGATACGGGATCGTATGAGTACATACTCGGTCATGCAAGATGGTACGGTTGGCGTGGATGGAGTGAGCACCGTCTCGTTAAACCGGGACGATAGAGCTGGAGCGGAGGGCACGGCTGGGGCAGAAGAAGGACGTTGGAGGATAGTGAGCACCGTCTCATAAAACCGGGACGATAGAGCTGGAGCGGAGGGCACAGCTGGGGCGGAAGAAGGACTTTGGAGGATAATGAGCACCGCCTCATAAAACCGGGACGAAATGGCTGGAGCGGAGGCTGGAGAGGAGAGTGCAGCGGAGGTCGAGGGATGAGCACCGTCTCAATAAACCGGGACGATAGGCACCGACCTCAAACGGGACGATCAGCACCGACTGCAACCGGGACGATAGGCACCGACCTGAAACGGGACGATATACGTGTGGAGGAAGCTGAGGTTGGAGGTTTGAACAGAGTAGGTTTCGGGCCAGATTTTCTTTCGTTTCTCAGGGTTCTTGTTTCTCGTTTTTCGCTTTCTTCTCGATTTCGATTTTCGATTCTTTTGTTTAGTTCTGTGTTCTACTTTGTGCTTTATATATGGTTTCGCGTTGGAGAGATGACTAGGAGGATCATGGAGGAGGAGACACGCGTGCTTCGCACCAGGTGGCCGGGGAGGAGTTGTGGTGGGAAAATCGATCCCACCACTAAATCCACGAGATTATTGGATTCGTGCTGGGTTAGGGTTGTTGAGGCTCTGCCTCGCGCCATCGCCAGGGGTTCAGACTTTATATGGACCTGCGCGACACGCACCCAATCATCATCCCATCTCTTTCCTTCTTCACTCTTGTGTTTCTTAGTTCATAGCCAATCAAACTTCATCACGCTGGGGCTACTCCCTCCCAATGCTCCTCGAAATGAAGCCGCACTTTTGCAGCCTCCTATTGGTCGCTGCCGTGCGAGAATCATTTTCCCGGGTTTTCTCTCACAACGGGTATGGTTTGTCCCCGTATTAGCATGATATTGGGGATAACACCGGTCTGATCTGTACCGTACAGCTGACCCGAAGGCCCCTGCTCGGCAGTTACATTGCTTCGGCAGTATGGTTGGTGTGTCCAATGCCTTGGCCGGTACTATGGGAATTACCCCATGATTACTGTCTGATCGAGTATGTGTACTGTCTCCACAATGGGTAGCTACTCCTTATGCTGAGACGTAGTATTGTAGCATAGACTATTATGGGGATTTCACCTGGCTATGTTGAGCCGTCCGCTAACTCATCAGTAGACATCCTCAGGGGTGTGTTCTTCAACCGCTGATTCAATTTGAACAGCGGCAAGCCTGGGAGACTAAGCCTGATGTACTTCATACGCATGCTAAGGGCAAACCCCTTACATTGCCTCACTCCCTAGCTCTGGTGACCTCAACAGAGTACTCCAACATAAGAAGTGATTCTTTTTGCAATAGCTACCACTCAGACAGCGTATACTATAGGTATAGCTAATCTTTTGATACAGGTCAAAAATACAAATAAAAAATAAATATGAAGGTGACCTCCGCTTACAGAAAATCAATGCGGTGTGAGTTTTAACAAAAGAAATCTATTTACCCTTTTTTTTCTTTTTTGTGTTTTCTTGTTTGTTTCCATCTTTTATCATTTTCCATCTCTGGTTTTTGTTCGTAGAACCTGTCAATTAGTTCTGGTGCTATCTCTGCTAGATGTTCATAGGATACCCAAATATTTTCTTCATGCGTCAATCCTTCCCACTTGACCAGGTATACATGCTTTCATGATCCTCGTCTGTTGGTGCACTGGCTATGATAGCTTCGAGTATCCATCCTTCGTTGTCTGCTTCTATTGATGGAATATTTCTTTCTTTAACTTCTCCCCAGTACTGTTCTAGTAGAGCAATGTTGAACGTAGGATGTATTTTCCACAAAGCTGGTAGTTCTAACCACACCATCGTTTGTTACTTCCGATTTTAACAATCTTAAAATGTCTGTATAGCTTGTCGTCAAGTTTTCTGCATTGCCTCTTGGTTCGGATTTTCCTCCCATCTAGCATTACCCAATCATTGATTTGAACTCTGGTGCTGGCTGTCTTTTTCGGTCGTAGTATGTTGCCATTTTTAACGACTGCTTTCGAGTTGTGTTTCGAGCTTGCGATAGCGTCTACCATGTAGTGAGCGTATCTTTCCGAGCTTGGGTTTTTGAATTCCACTTCGGTGGGCCAATTGGTGCGTGGTTCATATCCATAGTTCGTGTAGAAAGGTGTTATTTTGGTTGCCGCATATTTTCAGTTGTTATATGCATATTCGGCCATTGGTAACATTTCTTTCCAATTGTCTTGTTCGTAGTTGCAGTATGTTGTAGGTAATGTTCAATTGTCTGGTTCATCCGTTCTGTTTGACCGTCCTTTGAGGGTGAAATGCTGATGACATTGGACGTTTGATTGATAAGAATTGGTATAAGTCTGCAATGAAATGTCGGTAAATACCTGTCTCTGTCTGATACTATATCTGTTTGTAGTCGGTGATACTTCTACACATTGTCTAGGATCAGTTTGGCTACTACTGATGATTCCGTTTGGCTGTTGTATAAAGTGAGCCATTTTAGTAAGCGATCGATTACTACCATATATTTTTGCATCCATCCGATTCTGGTAGGTCTGTGATAAAATTGACTGATATGTATGACCACGGTGCAGATGGTAATTCCAATGGATGTAGTAATCCATGTTTCGCATGTCGGGGGCTTTTCGTTCTTTGACACGAGTCGCATTTGTTGCAATAGTTCGAACTTCTTCTTCTAACTTGGGCCGTATATGTTTCTGGTAATAAGTTCCATGGTACGTGCCTTCTGAAATGTCCTGCCACTTTGGAGTCGTGTTCTCGTTTGAGTACTTCTCTTCTAAAACCCTTTGGTGCATATAGTGTTCCTTTCCATACCAGTATCCCTCTGCATCTATTCCAAATCTTTCTCAACTTCTTCTCCTTGTTGCTAACTTTTCTTAATATCTCTATATATTCTATATTCTCTTCTATTCAGTAGTCCATCGTTCTTTCATTCGGGTGTTAGTTTTTTAACTGAAAATCCGGCGAGACATATTTCTCCTATTTCCTCATCGTCAATATCCATTGCTCCGATGTTCATCCAAAGTTCTGGTCCTAATATAGCTTTCTTTTGTGTACTTTGCGTATCTCCCTCTCTAGAGATGAACTCCGGACATCTTGATCAGGCATCTGCTTTTGCATTTGCTGAGCCTTTTCTGTATACAATCTTGAAATTATATTCTTGTAATACTTCTGCCCATCTGGCTTGCCTTCGATTGAGTTGATTGGTTTCTTGGTAGTACTGTAATTCATATGGTCAAGAAGACGATCGTCGTATGTGTCGCTCCTTGGAGGTGCATCGCCATGTTTTGAAAGCGTATACTATGGCAAGCATTTCTTTGTCGTATATTTGATAGTTGATTTCGGCGGTGAGAATTTCTTGGAGATAAAGGCGACTGGGTGCATTTTAGCGTCTTCGAACTTCTGCGATAAAACTGCTCCCATGGCAAAGTCTGAGGCGTCAGTCTCGACTATTGCTGGTCGATCTTCTACTAATGTCGAAGGATTGAGGACTTTTCTGCTGCAAACAATACGCATATTTTGTAGTATGACGCCTTTTGTGATTCTCCGAATGTGAAATTCTTTCCTCTCCTTTCAACTATCTGTTATTGGCGCCATGATTCCACCGTATCCTTTTATGAATCTTCGATAAAAATTCCATAACCCTGAAATGATTTGGACCTCTTTTTGTGTTTTCGGTATTGGCCATTTGGTTATTGCTTCGCTTCTGCTTGGGGCCATATTCAATCATTCTCCACTAACAGGCAATCCCAGAATTGAACTTCTTGTTGATCAAATTCGCATTTATCGATTTCCACCACTAACTCATTATCCTGAAAGACCTGGAGTATTTTCCCTACATACTCATGGTGCGCTTCTCGAGTTCCGTTGTGTGATATCATAACGTCGTGATGTAGCATACCGTGACATTATCGTGGTATCTAGAAAAGGTTGTAGGATTCCGTTCATCCATCTTTGGAAAGTAGCAGGTGGTTTGTTAACCCAAACGGCATTACCATATATTGTAGGATCCAAACTTGGTTCTGAAGCTGTTTTCCATCGTGTCCTTTTGCCATTCGTACCAGGTGGTATCCGGATTTCATATCCAACTTCGTGATCCACTTGGCTCCTTCCATTCGATTTTGTAGTTCGTCCATTAAAGGTAGTACAGTTTTGTCTTTGATTGTAAGATCATTTAGTCGTCTGTAATCTACGCAAAGACGTAATCCTTGACATTAGGTTTTGGTACAAATAAATTGGGCTTCCTGCCTGTCCCTGAGATGGTTGAATTTTTCCTTCTCTTATCATTTTATCGATGTATTCTCGCAGTAATTTCTCTTCTTCTTTGATCATTGGTATATTGGTCCAACTTGACCTGGTCATCCGATGTTTTGAGGTTGATTTCGTGGTGTGAGTGCCATGATTCGGCAATTTCTCGGATTCCTGAGGGTCAAATAGTAACAACCATTTATGGTATTGAGGTGGTATTTCTCTGCTAATTGAGCTGTGTTACTGAATATGACTGATCCGATGTTTATCGCGTCGCTTCGAAAAACTATTCAACTATCGTACGTGATGTTCCAGTCTGGGTTTTTCTTTCCATTATTGTAACATTTGTTTCCACACTCCGTAAAATGTAGGTAACCGTATGATGTTCCTTGTGCTTTATGTTTCTCCAGGTAACATGCTGGTATTAATACATGTATTGTTTTTGCATTGGTGCAACTTCGAACGTTTCGAGTGATCGGTGGTTTCAGAAGGCTAACCCTAGCGGATGGTATACATACCCGGTAGCTTTACCTTGTTTCCTCCAAAGTCATTTGCTCTGACCGAGTTTTTCCTTCTAACCACATGCACTTTAAACACTTTTGCACATTGCGTGATATTGTGAAGGATGTAGATCCTAGATCTAACATTGCTCGTACTGGGAATTGTTTGCTGTTTCCAATTCCATCGTCATAATCTATAAAGAACTTATAGATTGGTCTTTTTCCGATGCGTGTTTGTGGGATTTTGTGTAGTTTTTTGACTTCGTAAAACACAAAGTCGTTTGATGTATTTTGTCGCTTGATTGAGTTTTCTTCCTCCGTGGGAGGTTGTTTGCGTTTTGTAGCCATCCTTTCGTCAATGACTGGGCCGTAGCAGGTCCTTGAATTCTATTATTTTTTAGTAGAGGGGTATACTTACTTATTGTGCAACTACCGTCCAGCGGTTTCATCCCTTCCGGAATCCTCAGGTTGCGACCGGTATCTATATAAAGGCTTTCTCCGCCTAATCGCAAAATCCTCCACGTAATTTTATCACGTTAACAAATTGTTCTATTATCTCCTTACTCCGAGATGTCTTCAGTTTGGTTCCACCAATCGTCTGCGATATCCTCACTGCTATCCTCTGTTATCTCGTCTCCCTCGGATGTTTGTACTTGCCCTTCTTTTTCCTTATCACTCTCAATTTCGAAATCGTCAATTGGTTCATCTTCCAATTGGTCAAAACCTCCTACTTTCAACTTTTGGTAGCCTTTAGGAAAGTCCGCCGTTCCGCTGGTGACTTTTACTGCTTGGAAGCACTTCATTGTTCCGTGTGCTCCTTTTCGCCCCGAAGGCCATGCACACCGTATGCATTCCTTTGCCGCCCTCCTTCTTTTTTCTTCTTCCGTGGGACTCCTTGAATCATTTGTGCGTAGGTTTTTCCATCTGCGCTTTTGAATGCTCGAGGTACTGACCCTTTTTGATTTGCTGGTGTGTATGTCGTTTGTTTTTTGAAACGAGAGTTTTTCTAAAAGGCGTTTTTTGAATTGAGCCTGAGTCCGAGATTCGTCCCGTTGTTTTGGGCGTATTCTTAATCATTCCGAAGTTTTTTGCCGTGGCTTGCCATATTTCCACATTCTTTCCAGCATTGAGGATGATTTCCCTCAATTCTGCGTCTGTTTTGTCTGCTGGATTAACCGTTGCCAGTTGTTTGAATACTTGTGGTGGAAGTTGTCCCATCAGCATGGTTCGATAGGCCACACCAGTTATTCTGGCTTTAACGTTCAGGGTGTCGTATTCCGTAATCATGTCCTGGATGTTTCCCTTATACCTTACTTCCATAATGGCTTTGTACGCTGCTTCCTGTTGAAATTGATTATGGAATCTGGCGTTTATTGCGGCTCGATAATCCATCCAACTTCTTTCATGCTTTCCGGTGGATGCTTCTGTTTCCCATTGCATATGCCATGCCAGGGCATGTCCCTCTAGGCGTCCCCTGCAATATTGCATTTTTATTCCTGGCCTGGGGAATAATAGGGTTGGTCCGCGATGTATGTTTCCATGCACATCCACCAAGTGTCGAAATCTCTGAACTTTTTCCTGCAAACTTGGGTGGATCTGTTATTTTAATTCTTGAATCCCTTGGTCTGTTGTATTGCCTTGTTCTGGATCGTGACCTGGACCTTCTTGTTCTGGACCGTCTGGTTGGGGATCTGGATCTTCTACTTCGAGATCTGGGTCGTTCAGATGGTCCTGGTGGAGACGGAGGTGGTGGCGGATCTCCTCCTACTCCTCTATTTCCACTTGGTCCTGGTTCAGGCTCTGGTTCTGGTTCAGGCTCTGGGTCGGGCATTCCGGCGTCAGTGCCAGATCCTCCCCTAAGACCGGGTCTCGGGGCTATATCTGAATCCGTTATCGGAGAAATGCTTCTGTTTCTTTCCTCCGTCCTGTGTCGCCATTCCTGAACTTGTTCGGTTCTTCCCGTCTGCCTGGTGTTGTATTAGACACCTTTGCTCTTTCCACCGCTTCTGTCAGGCCTGTGGTTTGCTCTGCAACCTCCTCAATTCTGTCCACGATTTTCCGTATATCGTGTAGTCGGGTACATTCTTTTTGGTATGAGCCTCTAGGTCTGTTATCCTTTATGTATTGCGGTGTAGGATACTGATAGTGAGGCTTGCTTAACCCTTAGTTGTGCTTGCTCTTTTTCACAACTTTCTATTCTTCTTTCGAGCTTTCTGAACTCGTCTGTTGCTCCAGCAATAATTTGCTGTGATTGGTCCTGGATGACATCGATTCCGGTTCATGTTTCTTTCAGTACACATTCAAGTATCCGGATCTGCTGTTCGTGTTCTTCCAGTACTTGAGCTCCGAGGGCTCTGTTGGTTTCTACCCGCCGAGCGAAGATTTCACAGTCTTTCCGAACATCGTCGAATTCGACTTCCATCACTACTCTCTCGCTGTTGCAACATTCGATTAAATTCTACATTTTTTGATCGAGTCGTGATACTCGTGCTTGTATGCTGTCGATCATTTCGGTGTCCTCGCCCTGCACTATCTGTTGGTACTTCTGCCGTGATTGTTGATAGTGCTCTTGTGACTTCTTGACCCATTCTGATAGAGGCATGGGTGCTGCCGAGGTTGGTTTTGAGATTGCTGTGGACACTGGTGCTATCCGGTCCACTCCAAAGGTGAGTTTGCGCCTGGGTGTCGACATTTTGAGTATTCGAAGGTGTTGTGACACTTGCTCTGGCTAGCGCGTGGAGAGCTATTGGTTGGACGTGACGGCAACGTAAACACTGATTGTTGCAATATTTTGGACAGTGTTGTGGGCAACAAGGTATGTTTTCGTTGTTTCCTGTTATGTCGAATATTTTTGCTGCGCAGCAAGCTTTTTCTTCGCACAGCACACAGTTCATGAACGTATTTCGGATAACATCCGAAATATTCGACTGTTAGGGGGATACTTCGGATGGATGTATGTGGTTTTATCGGTATTGCTGAACCACCTTTTGATAAAGGTGTACTTTGATGAGGATGACAAAGCCACAGATGTGAAATTCAAATATAACGCATTTGCGGCATTGCCGTGTGTGTAGAAATACGGGCATCTATCAAAGTACGGCCCTGTTTAAAAGTTGTAGGTGTCTTGAAGGTAATCTTCAGATGACTTGTCAAAGGTTACTTGAGAGGGGAGTTCACCAGTGTGGAAATAGTGTAGGTAATCTTCAACTATGTTGTAACGGATAAAATATCATGCTACGTGAGTGTAGCAGGCAACAGTGTTTGCTTGACTGTGGAGGATGCGTGCAAATAAGACGTGTTGATCTTTTGTAATCGACATAAAAATATAATATTCTTAAGGTAATTAACTTAATAATATTTCAGGTGGTTTTTCTGCTGTTGTGTTCTGACTGTGGTTTGTTCAGCTGTTGCTTGAATCGTTGTGTTCAAACTTGTGGGTTTAAGGTGGTCTTTTATAGGTGAGTATTTCTGCGTCAAACCATCCTGCTGAGGGGTGACGGTACTTCTCTGTAATCTATGATGTGTGTGTATAGTACCATCTCAATAACACTCAGTCCACCGTAGTGGGTGTTCACATAACATCCGATCGTTGCTTCAGAGCCGATCTCGGTAGTTAGCTGTGGAGAGTTCCATTTGACAATGTGTGGTTGCGTAAGCCCCCACCAGGAATCCCTAAGGTTATCCTGCATTTTTCGATGACGTTGCTGACACACATATCGGACCATTACTTCGTATTAGTTATCTTTCTTCCTATTGAGTGGAATAGTGATCAATGATTTAATGAGCTGCCAACCCATACATTGCCACGTACCTAGTGTCATCGGGTCTTATCCGTGTTCCCCGAAGGGGGTGCCCTCTGTCAGTTATCACGTTGCAAACGCGGCAGAGCTGGGTTTCGACAGTCTAGATCTAAGCACTTATCTTTTAGGTAGAGTTAACTACCGGGGCGCAGTTAGCTTATCTCTTTTGCTTATTCTAGCTCTAGAGATAGCAAAGTCCCACATACTAGGCTAATATCGCTCGTCCAACCATATCCATGAGGCTAAGCATGGGTATGGTTTGTCCCAGTATTAACATGATACTGGAGATAACACTGGTCTGATCTGTAATGCACAGCTGACCCGAAGACCCCTGCTTGGCGGTTACATTGCTTCGGCAGTATGGTTGGTGTGTCTCATGCCTTGGCCAGTACTATGAGAATTATCCCATGATTACTGTCTGATAAAGTGTGCGTACTGTCTCCACAATGGGTAGCTACTCCTTATGCTAAGACGTAGTATTGTAGCATAGACTATTATGGGGATTTCACCCGGCTATGTTGAGCCGTCTGCTAACTCATCAGTAGACATCCTCAGGAGTGTGTTCTTAAACCGCTGATTCAACTTTGAATAGCGGCAAGCCTGGCAATCTAAGCCTGACGTACTTCATACGCATGCTAAGGGGAAACCCCTAACACTTTTGACTAATTCATTCTTCTGTTCATACGTAATTGCTCTCGTCGAACGTATTTCAAGGACTGCTTAGGGATGGCCATCTCGGCCGGTGACTTGTGTCCGGAAACCGATTGACTTCCGAATCAACTCAAAATAGTCTGCTACCGTCAATAACTCAATTTAAGTATATTTATCAAGTCAGCTGATTCTTGAGTATCGGCCTTGGTCTTGGGCAGCGTCATGATCTTTCGACTTTCTTCGGTTTTCACATTGCTTTCAACTTGGATTTCCGTGGTGTGGGGAAGTTGTATTGACATCGATTCTCGATGAACCATTCAACCACCACGCGTAAAACT
This sequence comes from Trichophaea hybrida, assembly GCA_015178995.1. Lineage (NCBI taxonomy): Eukaryota > Fungi > Ascomycota > Pezizomycetes > Pezizales > Pyronemataceae > Trichophaea > Trichophaea hybrida. The sequence goes on from WHVE01000612.1 coordinate 60,858, forward strand.
AATGTCCAGGAGAGCGGTAATTGCGATCTTCCAAATGTATGTGCCATCATTCTCCGTATATGCATTGTCAGTGGATGCACATCCGTGCTCGTGTAATCTCGATCCGTAGATTCACTTCCGTGCTCGTTTAATCATTCGCCGTAGATGAATGGACTTCCGTGCTAGTTCAATCGTTCCCTGTAGATGCACTTCTGTGCTCGTGAAATACCAACGCTTCATGGCTACGTTTCAGAGCTTCGGCTCTGTTCAGTAAAAGCTAATCGTAAAATGAGCATTAATGGAATGCGTTTATCGTGGGTGACAAGGAATCGTTGGGTGTTTGATATGGCTCCGTAGCCTTCCATAGTCATGCGACTAATCAGTCAAATGTTCGTATACGATTTCTCGCATTGAATGATCTTGTGAACGTAATCTCGGGGGTAAGGCCATCGTGGCCGGTAATGCGTTTCAAGGGACGATTAACATCTGAATCCTCTTGGAATGGTTTCTGTAAGTATCAAAAAGACCAATTGGATAGTAAATTTATCGGAACTTATCTCTATTGCGACTGGTAGAGTTCAATCCGTATTCTTGTGAAATGGTGATAACCCATCAGTAGTCATAAGCATCGCTAATAACTAGTGTGTATCCGCCCGCATCACCGGGATGTGAATTGTAGTCCTTTCTTCCAGTATCCTGGTAGCGCAGTTGAGATCGTAATCTTTGGTATCGTGATCGGTAATGATTTCCGCTGTATTTCTGATTTGGAAATCAGTTGAACCACTGGGTTCCGGTGATCAATTGCCTTGGCTGGTAGCCCACCACCGATGTCTGTAGAGTATTCGCGCTCTCCCAAGGGTTAGCTACATAGACTTGAGTTCTAAATGACTTCTCTAAAGGAATTGGGTGTATAATTGCTTGTTTTTCGAGGTCTTTGTATGTTTTTGCATGTGTAGTGACGCGTTAGGAAAAGGAGTTTGATCAGGAATTCCGCATGCGAAACGTATCCGATTTCTTAAGAGCGATCATGGTGTAAACACGAGTACGGGCCAGTATGGCTCCGTACGAGAGAGTATGTGTTGATACGGTTGTACACGAGAATATGTAATGAAGTCATATAATTGTAAGGTAGGATGATTGCTGGAGTGCAATTGCACTCCTGCGAAGTGACTATATCCCGGGCGGTTACCCGACACTGGCCGGCCGCCATGACAAAAGTTCAAAGCAATTCCAGTAGCCAAATATAATTCATGGCTGTTAGAACCAGTAGGGAGCACCACTAATGAAGACACTGCATGGCAAGAAGAGTACATCCAAGCGATGGAAGGTAACCCAAGCTCAAACATTTCATTCAAAGACGAATCCCTTCAGCATACAGGCAGACTGTGGATTCCGGTCGATCTGATGTTGAAGAAACAGATATTGGAAGCAGAGTACAAATTGAAGAGAGTTGGATATGCGGGGCAGGATATGACCAACAAGCTAGTCAGACAAAACTTTATTTGGTCCGAAATGGAGAAATTCATCAAAGATTCTGTTCGCTCATGTCCTACGTGCCAAAGGAATATAGCAGCATGCCATGCATGCTATGGACTCCTAAAACCACTCGAATTAGCGTACCATCCATGGAATTTGAGTTTCATGGACTGTATCATCAAATTACCAAAATCAAATGGATGCTCATTGGTATGGGTAATAATCGACCAATTCACCAAAATGACTCAATTCATTCCATTGGATGATGGTGAGAAGAGAGCTACGGACTTGGTCAGAATTTTCTCTAATGAAATATGGGGATTGCATGGCCTACCATCAAATATAGTGTCAAATTGGGACTCTAGGTTCACCTGCATGTTTTGGTCCCCATGAGTCGAAGCTCTTGAAATCAGGTTAAAGATGTCTTCATCATTCCACCGTCAAACGGACAGACAAATGGAATGAGCTAACAAAACGCTAGAATACGATCTGCAAAATTACTGCAATTATATTCAGGATAACGGGTGTGAAATGTAATCAATGGCAGTGTATGCATATAATAACTCTCTTCCCACCACTACAGGAATGTCACTGTTCTTTGCATACTTTGAGTTCAATCCTAAAACATATTGGCCCATTGATGCAGAAGCCAAGAATCCGGCATCTTGGAACTACGCTGACTGGATGACCAGTGTGGATGCAGTCTGCTGTAAGGGCTGGGAATAGGCATGAGAGACAATGGCAATGTACTATGATAGGCGTGCTAAGGAACCTTCAAAATATTCAGTTGGTGATTTAGTTATGCAAAATGGGAAGAACCTCAAAACTCGAAGACCATCTAGGAGACTAGATGTGAAGTTTTATGGACCCATCAAGATCACAAAGGTGCTCTCCCCCACCACTACTAAACTTGAGTTACCAGATTGATGGCATATTCACAATGTATTCCATATATCACTCATCAAATCTTATTGACTCACCAGCAACCCTACCAGACCTTCATTTGAGCTTGCTTCAGCTAGCAGGCAGTATGAGCTTGGTTATGATGTCAACGGCTATGAGTACGAAACAGACTATGCAGTTGGAAATGTTATGGGCAGCCAGTATAGCAAGAAACAGAAACAGGTTTTATATCTGGTCAAGTGGAAGGGGTATCGAGAAGAAGCAGATTGGACTGAGAAACCTTATGAGAACTTCAACGATATGAAACTGTAAAAAAGTATCACAGATGCAACCCTCAGGCTGCAATGAATATCAGGATCAAGTGAAAACGGTTGAACAAGTATCTTTTCCCCACAATGGGATTTTATTGGCTAGCATGACACCTAACGAAGAGTTGGGTTTTTGGACACAAGGGGTAATATATTCCAAACCAAGAGAATGATCGATTTGATTTCAAGGGTACACGCGATCAAAATTTTTCCAAATCAAAGAATGACAAAGAAAACAAAAGTGTCTTGACAGGATGCATCTGATTGAAAGATTCTGTTTGCGGTCATATGTCTTATCTAGACGTAAGGAAACTGATTAATCAACTGTGTTTGCATGTCTCCGCTGGCCATCAGCATGTAGTCAAAGCACAATGGTCGGTGCAGATCTACCATGTCGAAGATTGCCAATGATTCACTTGGGCGAACTGCTTCATATTTTGCCAAAGGCAATAAAGAGCAGATTAGTAGGGTTGTTCAGAGACCAACTCTCTAAGAGCGGTGGTAGTGTTACACCTAACAAGTTCGCAGCGGAGTCATGTATGATCACCCTTGATTGCCTCGATTATATGTCATTGGCTGTTACTTCTTTCAAATGCGAGAGCGGATCTTTTCAGATGGCTAGCAAACAATACCCACACCATCAATCAGCAACAATGGCATGATGATGGCAGCGGTCGCTTCTGCTCCGAATCGCTGATAACAAATAGACAGCCAACAGACAGCTTAATGGCATCGGCCAGGAAGCTGACACTCGCCGATAACAAACAGGGAGCCGGCAAACAGCTGAATGGCACCAGCCCAGGAGCCGACAACAATTGTAGGCCTAACAATCAGTGCTGAACCTGAATACTAAAGCTACTCTTCATCGAAAGAGGCCTATTCATTTGGTGGTGATCGGACCAACAGCATACCACTGGTCCAAAGGCAGAAGCCCGCGAGCTTGTTGTTATAATAGATACTGGTTGTCTGATTGAAATCTAATGACAATAAGGACGATAGAGGATCGGGAGATAGAGGCCGTGGTAGTTGCAAAGAAATGGATATTGGTTTGACGGTGGTCCGAAGGTGGTTAAAGTGCTGGAGCTCTAGGGACAAGCATAGATAGAAGTATGTATTAGAAGCACAGACAAAGGTATAAAGACCTTGGGTTCTTCGAGGGTAGAAAGGCATCATCATCCTTCTCAGGAGGAGAACAAGCCTTAACAATATATGCATTGGAGAAAACCCATTCTTTTCCTTCAGAATCTTTTAGCAATTTCCACATTCTGAGCAAACCTCCTAACCAATCTTGGAAGCAGTCCCGAATCAAGTATGGATACGGATACTACTTTTACCGGGTGAATCTGGAGCAAACTTTCCAGTGTTACACCAATCTCCACAGTACATACATAAACCCCCCTTCCCTTTGGTGCTTGCAGTTGGCTGGAGTGAATTCCTTCCCATTGACTACCAAGAGATCCATTGGAGCGGTTCCATCGTATTTCGCTACGGTTTCTGCATGTGCTATTTCTGGGTTCGATGGGGTGGATATCCTGTTGATTTCTGGTTTCTTGGTTCCTCTACTCCATTGTCCTGATCTTCTTTCCACGGCTCTGGCATGGATGTGTGTGTTGTACTTGCAGCCCATTTTGACGAAATCGATCATGGTTTCTGGTATCACACAGTATTGCAGCCAATTCTTCAATTTATCAAATGATCCTTGTTGAGATTCATTCTTTTGTGCTTCTTTATTCCAGTTGATTCCAGCCATCCACTGTTGAAACTTTACATAATCAAGGGAAAATACTCTATCGCATTGCTGAAAATTTGATAATTCTCTTGCCGCTGTGGCTGGATGATGCTGATCGCAGAAAGCTAATTGCAGTATTTCCAACATGGTTTTCAGGTTTATGAGTTTCACATGTGCTGTAACTTTGTCACCATATGGTTGGATTTGTGCTAGTGCTACTCTTTCCAATCCATTGGCTGCATATCTCATATTGCTTTGTTCATGAAATAACCTTCTTGGTTCATCAGCAATTTTTAGGGCAAACTGGATGTTACACCTAGCAAGTTCGCAGCGGGGTCACGTACAATCACCCGCGATTGCCCGGATTGGAGGTCATCGGCTATCACTCGTCTCGGATGCCAGAGCCAATCATTTCGGATGGCTAGCAAACAAACACCCACACCATCGATAAGCATGGATGGCTAGTTAACAGTGGCGGTCGCTTCTGCTCCGAATCGCCGATAACAAACAAACAGCTGAATGGCATCAGCCAAGAAGTGGATGCTCGCTGACGACAAACTAACAGCCGGCAAAAAACTGAATGGCGCAAGCCAATAGCCGACAACAGCCGGAGGCCTAAGACTACGTGCCAACTCTGAATAGTGAAGCTGCTCTCAATCAAAAGAGGCCTATTCGTCTGGAGGTAGTGTTAGCAACGGTTTCAAATTACGGGTCTGGGTCGGTTCCGGTTCCGAACCGCCAAGGAACCGAACCGCCCAATCACAGGCGGTTAAAAACCGGAACCGAACTGTAACCCGCCGGGTTTTGGCGGGTTTCTTCTCTAAAACTATCGCTCCAATTAAGTATTTGAGTTCTGATTGGATTGCGACATGTTCTATACATAGATTATGCAGTTTTGGACGCTCTTTCACCTCCCGCTCTCCGATTTGCGATACGATCAGTATTCGTTGAGTCGCTGTGAAAAACAGTCGATTTTGGCCCCATTTTCGGCTTTATTTCACAGCGACTCAACGAATACTAATTGTATCGCAAATCGGAGAGCGGGAGGTGAAAGAGCGTCAAAAACTGCATAATCTACGTATAGAACATGTCGCGATCCAATCAGAACTCAAATACTTAATTGGAGCAGAAAAGCTGTGATTATTGGGGCCGATGAAAAATGAGGCTCTGCTGCAGGGAAAACCCACCAAAACCTGGCGGGTTACGGTTCGGTTCCGGTTTTTAACCGCCTGTGATTGGGCAGTTCGGTTCCTTGGCGGTTCCAGAACCGCCCCGGGCCACGGGTCCGGTTCCGAACCGGACCACGGCCGGGTAACCCGGACCCATTGCTAACACTATCTGGAGGTCATCAGATCGAAAAGAATACCACTGGTCCAGAGGCACAAGCCCGCGAGCTTGATGTCATGAATGATACCGATGGTCTGATTATAATCCAATGACAATATGGACGATGGAGCATTGAGTGATGGAGGACCGCGGGAGTTGCAAAATGAGTGGGCATTGGTTTGAGAGTGGTTATGGTGCTGGAGCTCCAGATAAAAGCGTAGATAGAAGTGTTTGTTAGAAAGCGAAGACAAAGGTATAAAGACCGTGGGTGCTTCGAGAGTAGAAAGGCATCAACCTTCTCAGTGAGAAGAACAAGCGTTAACACAATACACATTGAAAAGCTATTCTTTTCGTTCGAATTCTTGTAGTGATTTTCACATTCCGAGTGAAGCTCCTTACCTACCTACGGAGCAGTTCCGAATTAAGTACGGATACTCTTCGAACGGGTAAACCTGGAGTGACGCTCCCAGTGGTACATTATATTGTTAGCAAAGAAACACTTCCGAAGAAGGTATTCTTTCTACCCACACCGATACATCAAGCGACCTTGATGCCATATAACTCCAACTGTCACTGTCGAGTCGACATCTTCGATTTAGCTGGAATCCCATCGCAGCTTGCAGGACCAGAACCAGTCAACTTCTTCGATAGCGTAGACGCTCTCCCAAATGAAACAGAAGAACCTCTCGAAGATCACTTCTGGGACGCACCTGATACGCCGTATCTGTGGAACCTTTACTGGACAGACGCAGCCATACAAGAAGGAGGCCTAAGTATTGTCAATCCAGTCTTCGATGATCATTGGACTAGATACAAAGGCTTGCGTGTCGATTGCAAAGATCAGGACCGGTATTATTGCGAACACAATTGCGGAGAAACCTACACAATGATCGGCAGAGCAGCAGCCGCTATATCGACCATCGCCACAGCCATTTACCATTGGAATTGGTCAATGAATTCGGACGATACACCACCACCATTTCCCTACCTTTTCCCATGCTGCTGGTCTGTAATCACGTACGCCTCTCCCCCAGACTACAAGCTATCGGTACAACTGCAGCAAGAATCCGGAGCTCAATTCCTCTTCTTTCACACCACCCCTATTAAGCAACTTTTTGTCATCCTATAATGGTTGGATCAGACACCAGTATGACGGATGCCTACACGGTGGTTAGAAGGGAAAATGTATTGATCCTATCCAGCGATAAGGACAAACAGGTGACACAATACCAGCCCATCACCAGGAAAGATACTCCTGACTAGGTTATCGAGCTGTTGGATGGAATCAACAGGGAGCTCGGTCAAGTGGACGCTCTCATTCAGGAAGCAAGAGGGAAAAATTTGGAGATACCAACGGCCCTCCAGGATTGGCCAAGCTTACGAAGGCCTCATCATTAGCAGAACAGATATACGATACCGTTTATCTGGGAGTAGATACGATGAAAAGGGCTCAACTCAAAGCATTCCGATATAGTTATCCAATCCCAAGTGATTGCGGCTAACGTCCAAGCAGCCTTTGTTCTGATGAAGGCCCAATCCACCGAAGATGACGAAGAGCTGCGGACAGCCCAGCCGTCAAATCCAACATTCTGTAAATGTCTGGAAAACCCATTTCAACTCTGCTAGATAACAGGGAACGAGCCCAAGAATACCTTGCCCTCCAAGTGCATACCCAATCCCATGGGCTGGTGAATATTCAGCTCAAATCCAAAGCAGACAGCGAACGATATCCGGGTTGTACACCAAGTCTGTCAGGAAGCAATCAGGATACAGGGGAAGCACAGAAAAAGGCAGACAACGCAGAGCGGGAAAGGAAGGCGGCAGAGCGAAAGAAAGAAGAATGACTTTGGAGCGGAAATTCAAAGAATTCACTAGACCTTTGCAGACGAAGCTCTCAGATGAGAGAACAAAGAAATCAGTACACTCAATGTCCCAGTCAGTATTGACACCAAAGGAAGGGGATACCAAGCCTGTTGAGCAGGGATTCCGCCTTCGATACACCGTAAGTAATGGCATTGGAATATGGATCAAACAGGCTGTGACTCCAGAACTGAATGGTAATGGAGACGGCGCACGAGGCGTTGGAGGACACCCCCCAGGGGACTCCGAGTCTTCTAGCTCCAGCTCGAGTAGCTCCAGTTCTTCTGATAGTGGAGACAACGTTCTCCCACCACTTCTGCCACCAGGAGGAACGGACTATAGTGAACCACCAGCACTACCGCCTGCACTACAACCACAAGTACTACCTCACCCACCGAGACCTCCGAATTCAGCCAAGAACAGAAATATTGGCTTCCGTACAAGTTTGAGGGAGATCCAACGGATAGGTCAGAATCCTACCGCCACTGGATTACAGGAGTGGAACGCTATCTCAGGTACTTCAAAGACGAATATAACGATGACGACAATAAGATCATATTCGTTGGAAGTATCCTTCAGAAAAACTGTTGGCCTGGTACAACAACCGAGAAAAACAGCTTAGGAAGCATTTTCAGGTCGACACATGGTCGGTATTCACCAGCGCTATGGAGGAACAATTCTCGACCCGAGGAAGAAACAGATGCCTCAAAAAATGAGAAATTGCAGTAAAGGGAGATATCCGGACTACATCGTAAAGATGGAGGACTTAAACTACCATGTCTTATCAGGATTGCATGGCGACAGGCTCTACACAGCGGACTCAACGAAGAATCAAGGATCGAATATCGTTTTCGAAGATTACACCAAACGACAACGCAGAATACAAAATACTGCTCAAACAAGTCGGCCACGCATATGAGAGACGCCTACAAGAAAGGCATCAGCACAACGATCACAAACCCAAAGACAAAAAAACAATATGAGGAAGTGTGATGATGTTGGTGATGCTAAGGGGAATCAAGGAAAGAAGAACTTTGAAAAGATTCTGACTCCAAGAAACCTCGAACGGAAAGAAGGGTCCTAAGCCTGTCAAAGTAGACAAGGCGAAGCCCTGAAAGGTATTCCGGAATCTATGTTGGAAGCAACAGCCAAGCGCAATGAGTGCAAGCGCTGCGGTTCCTCAGAACATCGATGGGTATTCTGTAAGAATGCCATCAAGATGTCATCCAGCAAGAAAAAGAAGAAGGATAAGAAGCCTAGGTGGAAATGCCAGAAGTAACACCGCTTCTTCGAAGGTCAAGCCCTGGAGTCTGGCTCACCGAATTACGAAACCAGCAGCAGCTAGTGTTGGCAACGAAGCGGATCGGTTCGAGTCGAACCGAATCCCTGCTGGGTTCGAAGAGGATTCGATCCGTCAAACCTCGAAGTTTCGAGGTTCGACTCAAACTTCGAACCGAATCCAAGAAATTGCGATCATAAATAACTAAGCGAGTTCTTGTCCGATTGACTTGAATTTTGGTTTATCTTGTAGCGCTTGACGTTAGCTACAAGATAAACTAAAAATCAAGCCGATCGGACAAGAACTCGCATACTTATTTTTGTTTCCAGTTGTGGTCGAAATGGTGGGGTTCGAGTGAAAAAGTCTTGGCAAGGATTCGCTTCGCTCGAACCGAATCGGTTCGTCAATTGTACGAACCCCGGGCGGTTCGTTGCCAACACTAGCAGCAGCCTCAAGCTCTCGATGCTTTACGAGGTTGACTCTGATGGCATGAACATTGACAGATGAAACGAGTTTCTTTTGTCTTCCCTTTGTCTTTCCTTTGGGATTGCAATCTTTCCTAAGGGTTGTTGAGGTACAGACACCTCCGGTTTTTGATTTTATGAGTACAGATATTTATATGTCTTTTGGGTTTTCATTTGGGTTTTACCAATGCGGTCATTGGTAATTATAGCTTTCGATACTTAATATACCTTCTTTTCTGCTGTTTAAGAAGGGATTCCTGAGGATGAGTTCAATACTTGAAATATGTTGATCATATAGCATCCAAGTGTGACTAGTGACAAAACGATGACCATCGAGCTTGATCATACTCATTCGAATCTCATTCACCTATGAATTTACGAATCCTTGCAACCACGACCCATTGCGGCCGGAGCTGTGGTTGTCAACCGAAACGATCGAAAATGCAAGGCTGCGGCCAGCACACCTCAGCCTGTACCAAGAAATCCAAACAATTACCACCTGAATAAGACAGACTCAAGACCCACAGTGTGCATGTTTGCAAGCTTTCGAGACCAGAAGAACGTCCCTGTAAGGGTTCTCTTGGATACTGGGTGCGATACACCTATGATGTCGAAGCAGTGGGCCGATTCACATGGTGTTCCATTAGTGACTCGAACGGAACCAAAGATAGTCGAAAACTTTAATGGCGAAAGAGTAGAAGGAGCGGGTTGGCAGTACACCTTCCCCGTTACTCTGCGGTATGAATCCCATTATACCAAAGAAACCTTCGAAATTGGTCCAATGGAGGATTCGTCATATCATGTTACCTTACTGGTGGATCGTCAAGCATGGAGCACTCAGTGGAGTTACCGAAGAAAATGATAAGCTCCAGTTTACGTCGAAACACTGCCATCAACATTGCACAAAGGCAGCGGTATCTTCGTTCTCAATCGAATATGACGATTCCATTCTGAAGTTTGGAACAGACCCCGATGGATCGGGGTTATTGGTTCAATGCATGTCAATGCGGCACATGAAATTGAATCGATTGGGTAGAGCGAATTCCATGGCAATACAGAGACTTCGAAACGTTATACAACGGAGAAACTGCCAATGCTCTTCCGCCTCATCGATCCTACGATCATGATTTGACTTAAAGATGGAGAACAACCTCCGTGGGGTCCCATCTACGCTCTCTCAGAAGAAGCTTTCGGTCCTTAAAGAATATCTGAAGGAAATGCTTGATTCTGGAAAGATCTGTCCTAGCAAGTCACCCATGGGTGCACCCATACTCTTCGTTCCAAGCCACACGGAAGAGGCTTACGATTGTGTGATTACAGAGGTCTAATTGTGAATTATGAACCGATATCCATTGCCGCTTATGAACGAACTTAGAGACAGGGTTGCTGGATCGAGGATTTTCACCAAAATTGATTTGAAGGCAGGGTACAACCTCATTCGAATTAAACCTGGTGATGAATGGAAAACAGCATTTCGTACAAGATATGGACATTATGAATACCTAGTTATGCCCTTCGGATTGGCGAACGCGCCAGCTACATTCCAAGATATGATGAACGAGATCCTGCGAGATCTAATCGATCATGGAGTAGTAGTCTATATAGATGATATCCTCATCTATACGGAAAACGAAGAAGAGCATGTGCGATTGACTCGAGAAGTCCTTCGTCGATTACAGGAAAACAACTTGGCTATAGCACCCATAAGTGCGAATGGCACCAGAAGCAAGTTGAGTTCCTTGGGTATCTCATATCGGGAGAAGGTGTCAGTATGTCAGAGACAAGATTGATACTATTCTTAAATGGGAGATTCCGGAGTCTGTCAAGGACGTCCAGTCTTCCTCGGATTTGCCAATTTCTATCGACGCTTCATCGAAGGATTTTCAAGATATGCCATCCCTTAACAGTTAACCAAGAAAACGAACGAAAAGTTTAATTGGAAAGCAAATCCGAAATCAAATAGCCTTCGATATGCTAAAGAAATACTTTACTGAGGCTCCCATATTACGACATTCGAGCCTGTTTGGCCCGTTGATTGAGACTGACGCAAGTGATTTTGCAATCGGCGCAGTACTCTCCCAAGTCATTGATGGACGATTGCACCCTATTGCCTACCACTCTCGAAAGATGGATAAAGCCGAGATCAACTACGAAATCCATGACAAGAATGCTCGCCATAGTATCTGCGTTCAAAGAATGGAGACGATATCTCGAAGGTGCAGCTCATCCAATCAGTGTCTTCACCGATCACAAGAATCTCAATACTTTACGACTACGAAGATCTTGAATCGGAGACAAGCCCGCTGGGCTCAAGAGCTGGCAGGATATGATTTTAAAATATTCTACCGACCTGGCAGTGCAAATGGGAAACCGGATGCATTATCTAGGCGTTCGGAGTACCGCCCTAAAAAAGGGGGAGGTAGTGCCGAAGAAAACGAAAATCAGCCTATCCACCGCGTTCTGAGACCTGATCAGTTGGTAACTTCTGAAGGAGAAACAGTACAAGTGATGAGGTTACAGGCGAACGAATTGCGATTTCTTCTGCAAAGTTGAGAGCATTCCAGTAGTCAAGTTCAATCATGGCTGTTAGAAGCAGTGGTCAGCGCCGCTAACAACGATGCTGCATGGCAAGAAGAGTACGTCCGAGCTATGGAAGGTAACCCAAGCCCAGACATCTCATTCGAAGACGAAGCCCTTTATTATAAAGGCAGACTGTGGATTCCGGACGATCTGCAGTTGAAGAAACAGATATTGGAAGCGGAGCACGATTCGAAGGTGGCTGGACACATGGGGCAGGATAAAAACAGCTGGTCAGACGAAACTTCTTTTGGCCAGAAATGGAGAAATTCATCGAAGACTATGTCCGTCATGCCCTGAGTGCCAAAGGAAAACAGCTCTTGTCATGCTCGCTACGGACTCCTACAACCACTCGAATTAGCATACCGCCCATGGGATTCGATTTCCATGGACTTTATCATCGAATTACCGGTATCAGACGGATGCTCATCAGTATGGGTAATCGTCGATTGATTTACGAAAATGGCTCACTTCATTCCATTGAAAGATGGTGAGAAGAAAGCTACAGACCTGGTCAAAATCTTCTTGAAAGAAGTATGGAGATTTCATGGTCTACCATCGAACATAGTGTCAGATCGGGACTCTAGGTTCACCTCCTCGTTTTGGTCCTCGTTGGTCGAAGCTCTTGACATTAGGTTAAAGATGTCTTCGCCATTCCACCCTCAAACGGACGGGCAAACGGAAAGAGTCAAACCAAACGTGGAATGCTATCTGCGGAATTACTGCAATTATGAGCAGGACAATTGGTCCGAGATGTTACCAATGGCAGAGTATGCTTATAATAACTCTCTCACCACCGCTAGGGAATGTCACCGTTCTTTGCAAACTTTGGGTTCGATCCTCGAACGAATTGGCCCATCGAAGCAGAAGCAAGAATCCGGCATCTAGGAACTATTTCACTGGATGACCAGCGTGCATGCACTCTGCCGTAAGGGCTTAGAGCAATCACGGGAGACAATGGGGAAGTACCATGATAGGCGTGCAAGAACCTCCGAAGTATTCGGTTGGTGATTTAGTTATGCTAAATGGGAAGAACCTCAAAACTCGAAGACCATCTAGGAAACTAGATGCGAAGCTTCATGGACCCTTCAAGGTCTCGAAGGTGCTCTCGCCACCACTATTAAGCTTGAGTTACCGAATCGATGGCGTATTCACAATGCATTCCATGTATCACTCATCGAACCTTATCGACTCGCCACCAACCCTACTAGACCTTCACCCGAGCTTGCTTCAGCCAGCAGCAGAATGAGCTTGGTTATGATGTCGACGGCTATGAGTACGAAACAGGCTATGAAGTTAAGGAAGTCATGGGCAGCCAGTACAGCAAGGAACGGAAACGGGTATTATATCTGGTCAAGTGGAAGGGGTATCCGGAAGAAGCAGATTGGACTGAGGAACCTTATGAGAACTTCGATGACAAGAGACTGTTAAGGAGTATCACAGGGGAATCCTCAGGCCGCAAAAATACAGGGTTAAATCAACGGTTGAGCTAGTACTTTTCCCACGAAGAGTTTTTAACGGCTAGCATCATACAACGAAGTATTTGGTTTTATGGGCACAAAGAAAGATGGATTAAGAGAAAGATGGATCAAGAAAAGATGGTTTGGTTTTGGGCACACGGGGTCAAGATTTTCCAAATCAAAGAAAGAAAAAGAAAGCAAAGTCTTAGATGGACGCAACCTGATTGATCGATTCTGCTTGCGCCATATGTCTCATCTGGACGTAAGCAAACTGATTGGTCGATTGTGCTTGCATGTCTCGAGCATGTGGTCGAAGCGAAATGGTCTGTGCGGATTCACTATGTCGAGGATTTCGAATAATTCACTTCAGCGCACTGGACCATGTTTTGCCAAAGGCAACGAAGAGCAGATTGTATGGAGTATAGTCGTTCAGAGACGAACTCTGTAAGAGAGGGGGTAGTGTTACACCTAGCAAGTTTGCAGCGGGGTCACGTACAATGACCTGCGATTTCCTGATTCGACGTCATCGCTATCACTCGTCTCGGATGCCAGAGCCAATCTTTTCAGATGGCTAGCAAACGAACACCCACACTATCGATAAGTATTGACGGCTAGTAATGGCCGCAGTCGCTTCTGCTCCGAATCGCCGATAACAAACAAACAGCTGAATGGCATCGGCCAAGAAGCTCACGCTCGCCGACGACAAACGAACAGCCGGCAAACAACTGATGGCGCCAGCCAAAGCCAAAGACTGCCAGAGGCCTAAGAATACGTGCCGACTCTGAACAGCAAAGCTGCTCTCTATCGAAAGAGGCCTGTTTGCTGGAGGTCATCAGATCAAAGGATACCACTGGTCCGAGGCACAAGCCCGCAAGCTTGATGTCATGCAGGATACCGATGGTCTGATTATAATCTAATGACGATAAGGACGATAGACGATTGAGAGATGGTGGATCGCAGTAGTTGCAAAATGAGTGGCATTGGTTCGAAGGTGGTTATGGTGCTGGAGCTCTAGAGACAAGCATAGATAGAAGTATTTGTTAGAAAGCGAAGACGAAGGTATAAAGACCTTGGGTTCTTCGAGGGTAGAAAGGCATCAACCTTCTCAGCAAGGAGAACAAGCCTTAACGATATACACATTGAAAAGCTATTCTTTTCGTTCAGATTCTTTAGTGATTTTCACATCCCGAGCAAATCTCCTGACCTATCTACGAAGCAGTCCCGAATTAAGTACAGATACTCTTTGACCCGGTACACCTGGAGTGACACTCTCGGTGTTACACTGGATGTTCTATCCTCGCAGGGCTTTGCAGTCAATTCCTGAAAATGAAATGTATCACATCTGTTGTGATTTTTGCTTCCTCAATTTTCCTCATTACTCTGGTTTCTTGCTATCACCAATATTCTGTCTACTTGATTTTGATATGTCCTCATTTCTTCTGCTTGAACATTTAATAGTTCTTGTGCATCTTCTGGATCTCAATGAAACTTTGTATTATTTGTTGGAGTCCTTGCACCTAGTTCTCCTGTGAGATACATAATTTGGTTTTATAAGTTGCCATGTGTACAGTCCGGTGTGACTTATATTCGGCTTTGCGTTAGAATGATTTCATAGTTTGGCCTGTTTTTCCCTTGTTCGAGTAACTTTACTTGTGCCTTTAGATTTGTATTCTCAGTTTCTTTCTGACTGGTCTAGTGTTAGCAACGGTTCCGGGTTACCCGGCCGCGGTCCAGGTTGGAACCGGAACCGTGCGCCGGGTCGGTTCTTGAACCGCCAAGGAACCGAACCGCCCAATGACAAGCGGTTCCAAATCCGGACCGGAGCTTCGGGTCCAGTTCTGGAACCGCCAAGGAACCAAACCGCCCAATCACAAGCAGTTCCAACCTGGAACCGAACCGAAACCCGCCGGGTTTTGGCGGGTTTCATCTGCAGCAGAGCCTCATTTTCCATCGGCCCCAATAATTCCATATTTTCTGCTCCAATTGAGTATTTGAGTTCTGATTGGATCGCAACATGTTATATACGTAGATAATGCAGTTTTTGATGCTCTTTCACCTCCCGCTCTCCGATTTGCGATACGATCTGTATTCGTTGAATCGCTGCGAAAAACAGTCGATTTTGGCCGCATTTTCGGCTTTATTTCACAGCGACTCAACGAATACTAATTGTATCGCAAATCGGAGAGCGGGAGGTGCAAGAGCGTCAAAAACTGCATAATCTACATATATAACATGTTCCAATCCAATCAGAACTCAAATGCTGAATTGGAGCAATAGTTTTAGAGAAGAAACCCGCCAAAACCCGGCGGATTCGGTTCGGTTCCAGGACGGAACCGCTTGTGATTGGGTGGTTCGGTTCCTTGGCGGTTCCAGAACCGGACCCGGAGCTCCAGTCCAGGTTTGGAACCGCTTGTGATTGGGCGGTTCGGTTCCTTGGCGGTTCCGAACCGGAGCCGACCCGGACCCGTAATTTGGAACCGTTGCTAACACTAGACTGGTCACAGCAGTCAACATCAGCCTTGCTGTGTCTTGTGCATTTATCACATATTCTATGAGGCCTTTGTGCGTCAATTCCAGAAAGTTCAGTGTTGATATCGTTTCTAGGTCCTTCCGGGTATGAATCTGGAAGGTAACATTCCTCACTACAAACTGGATCTATAATCCTGATACCATCTTAAAAATTTTCGAATAGTCACTGTTGTAGAAATTTGTTGATCCTCCAGCCAAAGGTTTGTACTACTTCAAGGTACTTGCCACAGATGTGCCTCGAGGTATCACTTTTCCAGTATATCCAGCAGTCATTGCCACAGGAAGTTTCAAACGAAATACAGCTGTTGAAATCCCAATACATCAATGCCTACTGCTATTTGGCTAGATACTAGGGCAAATGGTTTTCGAAACCAAGAATCCAAAGTGAACAAAGAAAACAATCAGGTTTGTCAATACAGTCAAAAAAGATTCCAAATTCTTCAGTTTCACAAATGCAAATTGAATGCAGAAGCTATTTGTATGGTGTTTCACAGGACCAGTAGATTGTAGGATTCTGGTAACATCATCAAAATCCTAACTGCGTTGGGTACCTACGTATGTTCTCAATGCACCCAATGCACCCAATGCAACTGGGCCCATATGTAGGTGGCAACCATCAGCACACTGCCCACCTACGCACCTAGTTGTCACCACAATTTGCAGTATTGGCCATGGCTTTGCACTTCAGGGAGGTATTAAATTTTTTTCACAATGATTTAATACATTTGGTTTATATAGTTTTTATTAATCTATATTCAGATATCTCATTTTATATATTTCCTACACTTTAGATACTCAATCTATTATATACAGGCGACGAAAGAGGAGCCAGAGGAGCGGGAAGCACAGGATGAGCAGGAGGAGCAGGAGGAGCAGGAGGAGCAGGAGGAGAAGTACCATTCTTTTCACTTATGGGGCAACTGTAGAAAATGTGCGACCGATGCTTGGAGTACCCGGGCTGGATCAACATACCACCACTAATGGAATGGAGCAATTCCCGTTGGATTTGGAGAAGAACTGCAATAGTCAGAACTGATCACAGGCAGGAGAAGGAGCAGGAGCAGGAGCAGGAATATTCTTCATTTCGCTTGTGGAGCAACTGTGAGAGCTGTGCGACCGATGCCTAAAGTATCTGAGGGGGATCAACTCAACGTGATGAATCAAATGCAACCATTTCCGTTTGATTCTGAGAAGAACTGCCATAATCAGAACCGATCAAATACAAGAGAACGAAAGCAGATAGAGCAGGAGGAGGTATACCTATTCGCTTGTGGGGCAACTGTAGGAGTTGCACAACTGATGCCTGGAGTACTCGAACTGGATCTACTCAGCACGCTGAATCGAATGCAGCTATACCCATTTGATTTGGAAAGGAACTGCAATAGTCAGAACTGATCAAATACAGGAGAAAGAGAAGTAAGAGCAGGAGTACTATTCGTTTCACTTGTGGGGCAACTGTGGAAGTAGTGCAACCGATGCCTGGTGTACCCGAGCTGGATTGACTCAATGCAACAAATCGAATGCAGCTATTTCTGTTCGATTCGGAGAGAAACTGCAATAGTCAAAACCGATCAAATACAGGAGAAGGCGAAGCAAGAGAAGTAGTACTATTCGTTTCACTTGTGGGGCAACTGTCGGGTAGTGAGACCGATGCCTGGAGTACCCAAGCTGGATCGATTCAATGAGACAAATTGAATGTAGCTATTCCCGTTCGATTTGGAGAAGAACTGCAATTGTTAGAAATTATCAAATACAGCAGAAGGAGGAGAAGAAGGGGGGGGAGTACTATTTTGTTCACTTGTTGGCAACTTTAGGAGTTGTATGACTTATGGTGGATGTCTCAGGGGCTTAGAGAAATTTGAATCGAATGGAAAGGGGTCATGGCAATTTGCAGCAATGTTATTGGTGGACTAATAGTTGATTATACAACCATATAAGTTGTATTGACAACCGGGTAAGTTGTTTTTTGAAAAGTTCTTTCTACCACTCCCACTATTGCAGGGGTTCTTCCCAACGCACCCAACGCACCATACGCACAAGCTGCTTACGTAGGTATATATGGTATCTACATAGGTAAACACTTTTTCCTGATGAATAACAATCTAATTCTGCTAATTCATTGAACTGTTGTAAAGCTCCTTCCCTATCTGAACAATAACAGATATAAATACAGTTGCAGGTACTTTTGCTCATTCATCGAAATGGTTAATAGGTCTACACAAACTCCAATAACAGATGACGCAAATGTGTCATTACAAGCTGTATACCCTGAATCAGATTTTGAAGTTGCCTGCTGATCGAAATACGGTTCAGTGGATATTACCAGATCTGTGACAACAATAACAACCACTTTGATAAGGGTAGCAGTACATAAACTAAAAATATAACTGGTAGAGTTGGTTTTGGACTCATTCTTCTGTCAAGGGTTCAGGGCTTCAATATTGAGGTTTCAGGGCTTGGGGGTCCAGGGGTTATAAAAACCAAAAAGCCAGAGGGCTTAAAGAGTCGGGAATAGTCTGTAGCTAAAGAGCAAGGAATATATACATGAGATTCAATCTGGAATCACCAAGTGTGAAGGAAGTGGAAGTCAAAGCAATTTGATTATTTTATAGACTAGAGAATATGTGAAGAAACTTATCCTCTGCTGAATACCTGGCTTATATACAGCGATTTTATCCATCATCCACTCATTCTATACTATATCTGTACTCCTGCTATCTTTGTACACCATCATTGCAAGATTTCTACTTCTTCCGTAAGATTTAATTTTTCTCATTTGAAATGTGCTTTCTTCCATTCCAAACCTGATTTTGTTCTTGTTGTGCTTAAGCCTCCATTCAAAACCTGAGTCCATTCTCATTGTGCATAACCTCCATACAAAACTTGATTTCATTCTCATTATGTAAAATCCTTTGTATTACTCACCAATCATCACTCCACCATCAATTGTCACTCAGCACAACTGTGACACATGTCAATGATTTGAAAAGTACCAATTGAATCTCCATCACTATGGAGGCAAGACTGTAGACAAGTAGTAACAAACTTCACTCATAGAATAGACTGGCCACAAAGACAGCTGCAGCAAGGGAAACAATTTGACAATAGAATGCAACACAAAGCATAGAATCACAATGATGGAGTTGCAGCTCCAAACAAGTGATTTTGAAGTAGTGGTTAACAAAAATTTACATAAGTGGCAAAGATGGCCAATGGGAAGCGGTGACAATCTCTGCCTCATCGGAAAAAAAGGATGCCATCAATCAGAATGCTTCATGCGGACATTGCATGGATATACTGCGAACCGACCAATGAGGATGCTTCGTGCGGACAATGCATATGCACGCACGTCCTCCAAACTCTCCCTTCCCAACAAATCACGCCTCCAAGTTCCCCAAATCCATCCTCATCAACAACCGATCAACCTTCGCACCCTCCTCCCTCTCCTCATCAATCCTATGCAGCCTCCCCATAAGCTGTTTCAATAGCTGCACAACGTCCTTACACCTCTGCAACACCTCACCTCTAGCCTCCCCTTCATCCCCCACAAAATTCACCCCTTCAATCTCCAAATCCTGTATCGCATACCTCTGCCGTAACCGCTCTATCCCTCCAGCCATAACATCGCATTCCTGTAACAACTTCTTGATCAACGGCGCAAACACTATGTCCGACATGAAGAGGTTGTGTTTGATGGTGGTGAGATACTCATGGTGCGCGAGCATTAGTGATTCTGGGTCTTGCTGCTGCTTTTGTTGTTGGTTTGGTTCTTGTCGGGTATTTCCTCCGTCTTCATTTTCGTTTTCTGCGATGGAGGGATCTGTATTACTTTTCTGTGGTGCGACGACCTCGATAAGGGTTTTGAACGCGCTTTCCATCACCTCGCCTTGCCAATATGACACCAGAGTTTCTAGGAAAAAGATAGCAACCGAAGCGGTAGCCCAGATCTTCCGTTCCTTCGCCTCTCGGCTACGAAATAGTGTTTTCCTTCGAGCGCGGTCTTCTTTCGAGACATTATCTTGTGGGGGTGGGTTTCGTCTGCCTTGCCATAGGCTTTGTAATCGCGATTGTGTTTTTCGGACGGAAATGAGGTATGAAAAGATTTCGTCGTATTCTTCGAGGTCGGGGGTTTGCAGGAATAGCTCGAGGGGCCAAGAAAGGTGGAAATTAAGGGATATTGGTACACCGACTAATACTTCTCGGAAGTTTTCGCCGCGGGTTTTTGGAGGGTGTGGTGGATGCAGGTGGGGGTTTGTAGAGGGATAGGTAGAGAAGGTCTCGTGCTGTGTCGAGACGCTCGTCGATTACTTCCTCGCCTTGAAGAGATGAAAGTACACCCCAAGTTCGTGTTAGGATCGTAGATACCTCACCTTCTTTGATTATTACGCCAGATAGCGGGGCTTTCATTGCGCCGGGTCGACGCCAGCGGTTGCGGACTCGCTCGGAGGATTGTTCGATGAGGTTTAGAGCAAACTCTCCACGACCGAGGAAGAAGAACTCGCGGAGGACATGGATGGTTTCCATTATTCGTTCTGCGGGAAGAAGGGTCTGG